>CAJNOI010000446.1:13259-47224 GCA_905250115.1 Adineta steineri | reverse complement strand
TATTATGTGTCGTAGTGATACCACTTATAGTTCTGCATTTTATAATCTGTATTATACCATAATTGATGCTTTCAATAGTACAACAATGCACATTATTGTATTAGTTAATATACACATAAAGAAACTTTCAGTTTTTTCATATTATATCTAAAGAATATATGTCATTTCTATCATTCTGTCCAATAACACATGTTATTGATTTATTTTATTTCTTAAATTATCTTCTCGTTACTTATATATTGATAATTATTTCAATCAATATCTATATAGTCATCCTAATTTTTTTCTAATATAGTAATCTAACATGATCAAGCATATTCTTATACATTCTATTCTTAATATATTTAAAAATCTATTTATGTTTAACACGTATACAAATATTGATTAAACTATTTTAAAATAACATTCAAATGATAAATCCTTATACAATTATCTATATTATATTTAATAAATAAAAATCAGTTTCATTCAAAGACATACTTAAATAAAATATTATTTTGAAATATATACATCATATTTCAATTGCATTAATATTAAAGATGAATTTTGAGTCAGAAGATTTTATATTTTTGTATTTTTCAATAAGTAAGTTTTTATTAATTATTATAGAAAAAGAAGATTATTTGATGCCATTAAGATAATCATGCAAATAATTTGTAAAAATGTATCTTTCGTGTAACACTCACATTCTACACTGTCAATGTGTCAATTTATCGTAGATTATCATATGAGACATTATTTTCTATGTACCTATAACAAAAATATTCTTTTTACAAAAAAATTAATGAATTTATTCAATATGAAACTATCAATTGTCTCGTTGACTAAATAAAAATAAATAAATATGTTCTAAGTTTTTATCATATTTAAAGTGCAATAATTAAATCTCAATGAGAAATGACAGTAGCTTCAAATAGATGAGAGATAAAGAAAAAAACTCGTAAGTAGTTGGTAGCTTTATCTATTCATTTATTCGAAAAAATAATTCAAGATAGATGTTAAGTGCATTTCTTTAAATGGAATATAATATTGAACTCATCATAAGTAGCATTATGGACAAATATTAAATCATCAATCAATAGTTATAACGGATTGAGAAATGTAAAAATCAGATAATAGATCATCAGTTATCTCTATGTTGAGAAAAATAGACACAAAATCACTGATTGTTAAATATTTTCATTTGTTTTAAATATAGAGAAAAATGAATTAAATTAATCCTGTGAGGTTTGATAAATAAAAACTCTCATATATGAAGATACTTCTTCTAATTATACTATAATAAAAGTGAAATATATTTATCAAAAGGTATTATTAATTATGATTTGATTATCAACTTTTGTAGTTGAAAACGAAAAATTAAGTTGAAGAAAAGAATCGAAATCTAGTATGACTGAAATATAACAAAACAAGGAAATAAGTAGTTTTATGAGAAAATTCATATATCATGCATTTATTAAGTTGTATATCATCTTTAATATATATTGTATCAGTGTACAAAAAATCATTTAAGTATATCACAGTTGCATTTTCCAACATAGTGATTGATAAATACGTACAATTCTGTTTTTTATTTCATGATTATTAATGCTATTAACTATAAAACTACACTATTGCTTGCTTTTTGTTCAAATTAATTCTTTATTTTTAACTACAAAAATTGATAAAAATAATCATTCTAATAATTAAATCATAATTAACATTGTGTTTTGATAAATATATTCCACTTTTATTATATTATATTTAGATGAAATATCTTCATGTATCAGTTTTTATTTATCGGAACTCACAAAATCTAATTTACGTTACTTTGTAAATAATTGTTTAGACACATAGATCATTATGAAACATCTAAAAAACAATGACTCACTCTTCAACGGTTAATGATGAAGAAATTTTCAAGCAGAAAGGACTTTTAATATATCTTGATCATTATCAGCATCATAGGATAATTGAGAAGTTTTTTCAACAATGATTCTCTATCATTTATTTCATTTAATTACAAATAGTATTAAAAATTCGTACGTTTATTGTGTATTCATATAGGTTTAATAGACGATAAATGGTTGAGTGAGCATGTATTTTTTTTTGCTTTGCTTTAAAGGTAATATAGAACAGAAAAAGAAATATAACTAAAATAAATCATTCGTATGTTGGAGGTTCGTTCGATCATATGTAAAGTAATAAATTCATTTATTGATATGATAAAATATATTCTCACATTTATTGTTTGTATGAAATGTGCGTAGAGAGTCAAAATACGAATGGATAAAATAAGAAAAAGCAAAAGAATCAACATATTTAAGAGAAAAAATGACTTTAATCAAATCTAAATAATTATATATATATTTATAATGAAAAAATTTCGAAAAAGAATAAAAACAAGTATTTTATCTCTTAATCGAAATTTTTTAAATTTTATATTTTTCAGAGAACTAAGATTATTAATTCAGTTAAAATAATTAATATTATAAACAAGTTTAGATATTTTTAGAGTTATTTAACATATTCTATTGATCGTTTAATGAGTATTTTCATTAAAGTATATTTCATAAATATGAATATATCAACATACTTAAACAAGATAAGTTTTTTTCTCTGATCATTGAAATTTATTACAGTTCTAATCGTCTAATATATTTAATACTAAATAAAACAATAATATTGATAATCATATAAAAAAGCAAAATTGGAGTTATTTTGAGATTATCAAAATCTTTGTTCGAATAATAGTTTAATTTCTTAGTTAATCGAGAATTCTCATACCCACACCCACACCCTTTTTCTGTTGTTGTTATGAGTTTCGTTAATGAAACGAATGCCGTATTATAATAACTCGTCAACAATAATAAGTAATTATACGATGAAGGCAAATATATATGCACTCTATTCTATAGAATAGACAAAACTTCGATTATTTTTATCTCGCCGATACACATTTTTTTTTATTCTTTCGAGTTTCGTTAATGAAACCAATGTCGGATTATAACATCACCTCATCAATAGTAAGTAATTGTAATGTAAACGCACACATATATGCACTCTATTGTATAGAACAGATAAAGCTTGTATTAAAATTATTTCGCAAACCGACTCATTTTTTTTATTTTGAAGTAAAAATTATTGTAATTGGTGCAAATGAGTACAATCTACACGTTTCGCTTGATTTCCATAGTTATTCACTGAAGTAAGTTCACCATCTGTTACTGGACATTAAAGAATTATGTATTTCGTTCAATAATAATACAAAAAAAATGAATTTAACACAATAAAAATACAAATAAACTAAAATTCCAATTTTACAATGGAACTTATTATTGCTGATACATAATGAATACAATACCGACGTTTCGACTAATTTTCATTGACAATGAATCATTGTCAAGAACTGAAGTAAATTCACCATCTTATATTAGAATTTGAAGAACTATGTCTGATGTTCAATAATGATAATAGTATGATGGATTTAATACGACGAAAATACAAATAAAACGAAGTTTTAATTTTATAGTGACAAATATTGTTGTTGAGGTGAATGAGTACAACCTCAACGTTTTGACTAATTCCCATGGTCAATAGCTGAAATAAACTCACCATCTACTGGTGCAAATTGAAGAATTGTGTTTTATTCAATACTAATAGTAATAATATAATGATTTTAATATCTGAAAAATACGAATACAGCGAAAGTTTATTAAGTTTATTGGTAAAGCAAAATGAAATGAAAACTTAAATATGATATACTTGGAATTAGTTTAGATTCAACTGATCTTAATCTCATTGAAGTTGGAAATGCTGTTAATATTCAAGTAAGAAATATTCTATTTATTTCTTCATTTTTCATAATTTTCTTGTTCTAGATAGCACCTATTCGTTTATGTATGTGTAATATGCATACATCATTATATAATGAAAGTTTAACTTTAAAAGTTGGTACAATACAAATTCGACAATTATTACGTCTTTATCCTGGTTCATGGTTAGAAGCTGGTTCAATAAGTGTTCCTGAATTACGTATTAATGCAAAATTTAAATATCATTCGCCAACACCTGCCACAATTAATAAATAATCAGAATTTCTTCGTTGACATGGTCAACATTCACAACGACTTCATTTTCTTTATATTCCTAAATCTCAACAAATATTAAATATTCCAACGATATCAACAAATCTAAACTATCCATCTTATGTTGGTTTAGCAACAAATTCTAATATATTATCATATGCATGTCTTGGTGGCTCAACAAATTATTATACACTTGCACAAGGTGAACAATTTTTTAAAAGTTCATTTCGTCTTAGTGAACAATCATCATTTGGTCATTCATTATTTCATCCTGATTTACATGTTTTACATTCACATTTTATATTTGAACATAAATATAATTGGACTAATTATGAACATATTAATCGATTTCACGATGAATTAGATGATGAAAAAATTTTCTATCTATTTGATTTTTGCGGACACCAAAAAGAATCTTATGAACAACATCAAAATATAAATGATTTATCCATTACGACGTAGTGTACATACAGATTTATATTCATTATTACGTGCTAATTCATTAAGAAATTTAAAATATAAATTAATTATTGAATGAAATGAACATTAACGTTTATCATCATCATTACTATTAAATAATATAAATATTGTTTCATCACCATCATCACAAACACCAGGAAGTGATGATTATTTATCATCTAATCAACATTTATCGTTAACAAGTGCAAGTCAAAACAGTTTAAATTCAACTCTAAATAATACAAATAATATTATAGAATCATCATCAATATCATTATTATAACTGTGATGCAACAACAATCATCACCACTTATTCTTCTAACATTAAAAATAAAATAAAATAAACAAATAACATTACTTACTAGTTTAGCACAACTTACAACATCATCTCAAGTATGCCAACAATATTTTCATACTCGTCAAATTTTACCGTTGAAAAGTCATGAAGAATCTTTTGATAATTTTCCATTATATAAATTTCATTTGAGTCCATGTTGGTATGAATCAAAAGATCCATCTATACAACGTCTAGCTAACCGTATATCTACTCATCCATTACTTGGTATTCGTCAATTCAATGATCAAACGAATGCAACATGGAAAAGTCTTATTAATATTAATTTACCACAACATTCTTTCTTAAAAGATCATAAAATTCAAAATGCAATTCTTTTTCCAGCAGTTGCTTATCTTGAACTTGCAACAGCTGCTTCTCAACAATTACTTTTTCCAAAAGAAGATGATCAACGACAACCAAGAATTATTTTTGAAGATGTTAAATTTGTTAAAGTACTTATTCTGAATGAACATGAATTAGTTGAAGTATTTACACAAATAATTATGCCAATGCGTGAATGATATATTTATAGTCGATCATGGTCAGCAGCTGGTCCAGATTGTATGAGTTGTACTGATGTTATTGATTCATTCCGTAATCAAGATAATTTTAATAAATATTCATTAAATCAATTTACTTTACATGTTCAAGGTAAAACTGAAATACATTTTAAAGAATAAAAATCATTAACAATACCTAATGCATGGACAACACAAGATATAACAAGTGCTTATCAATATGGATCTAGTTTTCAAAAAATCAAAACATTACATGGTACTTCAACTACAGTTATATCTCAATTATGAAATGATAATAATAATTGTTCATCTTCTTATTTACTTCATCCATATCTAGTTGTATTACCAGGTATTGAAACAACATTTCTTTCTGTACGTATTCAAAAATTTATTTATTCAAATAAAATAAAAACAAAAATGAATCAATCAACAAATGTTGAAGTACGCGGAAATTATCATGATAATATATGTGGTATTGATCAAGAAGGAACATATAGTCTTGATTTATGGATATTTCCAGTGGATAATAAAATAGAAGAACCAATATTTACATTTGAAAGTATTATTATTCAACAAGTTCAAGGTGTACAATCTGGTCAATGGTCACAAGAAAAAACAATTTATGATTAATTAAATCTAACAACTGATTTATCTAATAAAGATCATAAACTATATTTAAATATAATTGTAAAAGATTATTGTATGAAAAAAGTGTGAACTGATTCACCAATAATAAAAGAAATATCACATTTAATTCTATCACTTAAAACTATTCTTAATAATCATCAACTTAATTCTATTAGTAATCAAGACTTAATTGAATCAATAGAACCATTTAATGAATTAGCTACTTATTATGCTCAAATGGCAATTAAAGATCTTGATTTAAATCAACAACATCATCCATCATTAAATGCATGTCATTCTCTTGCTTCAACTTTACATGACAGAGTAACATGGCATTCAACACATCTTCGTCTTATTCAATTAATTGAACGTTTTCCTCGTTTAGAACCATTTTTAATCATATTAAATAAATATGGTTTACATTTAAAAGATATTCTTAATGGAGAAAAAAATGGTTTAGATAGATTTGTTGGTGATGATGAAGTTAGAAAAACTTTTCAACAAATTAAAACTCTTCTAAGTGCAACTAAAACACAACAAATTTTTCATTCTATTTGTCAACATTTACAATTACTATATGAGCAAACCAACGATAATTTATTTGAAAATTATCGATGACGTATATTTTTGTTAACTAATAGTGATTGTTCAGATATTTTACCTATTCTTGAACTTTTTATTGATTGATTTATATTATGCAGATTCTGATCCAATACAATTTGCAAATGCTCAACAAACATTCAATATATATATAATTAATCAAAGAAATTTATCTATTATTTATGATGAAACAATTGATTTATATGATAGTAAAACATTTGATATTATATTTTCTTCCAATCAACTTCAAGAAAATCAAGATTTAATAAATTCTTTAATCGATCTTCGTCGTTTACTTGAATTAGTTCATATTTCTCATTATTTTCATCTTATTGTTGGATTTATTGATCAATGGTGATCATCTGCTAATGTTGATAAAAATAATCGTGTATTAAATAATATTCAACAGCGGACAGCATTATTAGAACAAATTGAAGGATTTAATTTTATTGAATCAACATTAAATCAAAATGAAAGTACATTTATTATTTGTCAAAAAACAATATCTCACGAAATGCTACAAAGACATGATGAAAGAATAAATCAAACATAGTTAATATTTACTAAAGATGATCAAAATAATAAAAATAATTCGTATTCAAAATTTAACATTGAATATTATTTGTTCTTCAATATCAGTTTTATTAACAACTTGGGAACAAATATCCAATTATATTTGTATGGCCAATTGATCAAATATCATCGAATGAAAATAATAATGATTTAGCATTTAAACAAAATGAAGAACTTATATGTGGAACATTATCATGAATTTTTCAAACAATTCAAAAATCATCGCCACATTTTTATCTATTTGTATATGTTCTTATAAATAATGCTCAATTTAATAATGATTCGAATCTTAATATAATTGCATCACCATTTATTGGTCTTGAACGAAGTTTAATAATTGAATATGAATGACATCGATTAAAATTTATTAATCTTCAAACATCATTAAATAATAATAATAATCAATCAGTATTTCTTCATACTTTGATAGAATATATGATTAATTCAAGTTGTTCTTCGTCTTAATGGTACAAATCAAAATCAAGTTTAACATTTAACATGGCATTATGGGATATTACAAAATGATGATGAAAAAGAGAAATCTAAATTAGAACAAATATCTATTATTCCTAAACCAGATGCTGATCAAAGACCATTTCATATTTATGTACCACAATCTCGTTTTCTTTCTGAATTATCATGGATTGAACAAGATAGAGAAAAAAAATTATTACCATCAGATATGGTAGACTGATTTCACTGGATTTTGTTGATCATATATCATCTCTTATTCATATTATACTTAAAGAAACATTTGATCTATTTGTTCAACGTAAATTACGTGCTGTCGAACCAACAGTTAGCTATGAACCATCTCAAGTAATATAAGCATGATTAAGATGTAATAGTGGTCAAGTAATGGGTACAACAGCTATTCGTACAACTTCATCTGATCAACCACCGAATATTAACAAAAACCAATCGAATAGTTCATTAAAAGGTAATCATATTTTATATTTTCTTTTCCTTTCTATTCTTTTTTTTTCTTTTCTTTTCTTTTCTTTTCTTTTCTTTTCGTTCTGTTTCGACTATTGATAATCATTGTAATGTACGAGAACGTATTTCGATCGCATCGTAATATTCATTCATAGGTCTACTCGAAAGAAAAGAGAAAAAAAAGATGTTCGTTGATGTTTTTCACCTTTTTTCATAGTTTTGCCTTAATAATAACTTTAATTATAGATCGAAAGCTCTACTATGTTACTTTGAAACATAACAAAATCTTGAAAATGGGTGCGGATGTATGTCTCTTCTTCTTCTTTTACATTCATACCCACACCCACTCTCGATTCTAATAGCACTGACTGATATTTCTTTGTGTTATAGTCACATGTGATCAACTAGTGTAAGAAAGAGGTAAACTAAAAGAATATAGATATAAGCTAGAAATAAAAACACTTCGTTAATCTTACTACTGGATCTAAACTTAAATTCAAACCGACATTGCCAACCTGCTTGGGTTTGATATAAAAATTCGGTATAATCGATTGTTTTCAAGCGAAAATTCTTTTTTTTTTATTGATTTTTAAAGATTTACATACTTTCTTAGTAAGATTTTGATGAAAAAGAATCAATTTATGTTCTTTTCTTTCAACATAAAATAATAATACTAAGAAATTTAAATGAACTAAATAGATATTTTACAATAAGAAAATATTTTTATGTAACAATTCCTAATTAAAAATCTCTTTCTAAATCAATATACGAATAAATTGAAAAATTCTTATATTGTTTTATGAAAAACTTTTCATTTTATTGTTAATATATTGTACAATATTATATTTAGGGAAAATATGTTTCATTTTTTCTGATTATTACTCTTGAATTATCTAACATATGAGATATATTTTTAAGAATCCATATTAAAAATTTAAGACTAAACTATATTGATTAGTACACAACACACCTAATGTGGAATTTTTTCACCAGCTCTTTAATCTTTAATCTTGTTTGTGTAAGAAGAAATTTCTTCGTCGATTGCAATTGACATTAGTTATAAGAAAGCTATTCCATGTACTCAAAATCAGTAGTTAATCGTCAATGATTTTCTTCTTCATTTTTAGCGGTAAACTATGAGATTATTTACACGTGAACTTTTATTTTACTGTTAAATTTTGAAGGTCTTATTACTAGTTTAATTAATTGATCAATGTTTTTATTATAGAATTGAATATTCATATTAATTTCTACATAGAAATTATGTAACTAAATAGATAAATAATAATTCTATATGCAATTTAATATAGGGAGGAAAAAAATTCTTTGAAAACGATGATTTGTATTTGTTTATTTCTGGAAGACTTCTATGCTTATTTATCATCGCTCATTAATTAAAAATCTTGAAAAAGGAATGAAAAAAACATAAGTGAGAAGCAAAGTTATAGATTAGTATAGAATTATCTAAAATAAACTACGCCTTGTCGCAAAAAATCGTTTTAAAACGAACGATTGTGATGACGAGACTTATAGTATGATCATTTTTGAAATTATCTAATATCATTCATACCATAGTAGTCATATACATGACAACAACTAATCTTTGTTTTGTTTTAAATATCTGTAATTATATTTCACTTTTCAATTTATAAATTCTTAAATAATTAGTTTGTAGTTCATAAATGATTACTAAAATCAATGATTGAGCACGTTGTCATGACATAAGAATGTCACTATGAAACTCGTTGGAGATTTTTATAGGATTTATTTTGTAATGGTGATAATATGAGCAATAGTTAAATAGAATGAATAATGTTTCAGTTCAATATGTAATATTTTAAGAGAATTAGAAATTTAAAAAAATCTTGCGTAATATTTCGTGTAACACTAATGGTTTTTTCTATGTATTTTATTTAAGTGAAAACTCGAATAACTTTTTCATTGTCTTTTATGACTTGTATCATTTTATGTCGAGGTTATTTTTTATTTGACAGAACAGGAACTGAAGGATTGACTGTAGATATAATCTATGAACAAATAATTAATTCGAATTATTTTCTTCAAGTATATATTAAAAATAAATAATCATTTCGTTGTCTTTGATTTCTATACAATATGAAAAGGTGGACCTATGTGAGCAGATAAAATCAATATTGATTTCATTTCGAAAGAGAAAAAGAAATTCTACAAATGATACGCATGAAACGAAAAAGATGGATCTGATACTAGAATAGATCCTTTCAAATCCATTATATTTACATTTATGTTTACTTATACTCTTCGTTTTTTATCATAGAAGTTAGATGAACAAATGTAAGTTGGTAGCGTTTAAAATAAAAATTTGAAATAAATAAGCATCATTATCTCTTTTTATTTTGATGATCATTTAACAGTTATTAGAATATAAGGCGAAGATTTCTTTGCTGTATCATTTATTAAATCAGTTTTAACTCAATAAACAACTCACACTTATTCTTTTCTCTTTCTCGAAGTTAAAGAAATTTTAAATGAAATTATAAGATTACAGACCATTTGTAATAGATCGCTGAATTTCAGATGAGTTTGATCATAAAGAAGGGCGATGTCGCTGGACAAGTCATTAGAAATGCAAATAGTTAAAAAATCTAAGATAATTAATTCTATATTGAAAAATAAATAAGTAAATAAAGATTTTCGCTGTATTTAAAAATTGAGTTGATTTTTCTTCCATAAATAAAATCGATAAAAAAAAGAATTATTTTTCTCTTTTCTTTACATGACTTATCTATTCGTCTTGGTTCTCTTAACCACAAGTCATTTTTATTAAGAGCGATCAACGACGATATTAAAGAATAAACGTAAGGAAGAGTGGCCTTATAGATGGTTGTTTGACAGAACAAGAAAAAAATGATACTTGTAAGCGTTAGAAATATTTTTTTCTCGTTACGAACAAAATAACAAAACGCAACCACGTGGAAAAAAACGTGTCTCTTAGAATATTTTTAAATATCGAAATAAAACGACTTTTACGTATCGAACCGTATTCTAATCTTATCTTGAGATTTCGATTAACAACTATAAAGAATGAAATATTTATAGTGTGATATTTGAGCAACGAAGAATAGAGTTAAGTTTATTCTGATAAAGAAAACATTTCATTTCAAATTGATATTAATAGAAAATAAGATAAAGAAGAATTTGATTATTTTAATTTTATCTTATTTCTTAAATAAATATTTAAACATTTCGAGAGAAACAAATTCTTTTTATTTGACATTTTACTTTATATTTGGAGATTTTTAAAATAAAATACTTTAATTATTCTCATTTAAAAAATGTAAATATTCAGTTTTAAGATGATCGAACTGGAAAACACATTGAGTTTAATAACAAATGCGACGATTACGACATTAATAACTTCATGGTGAGCTAGTTGTTCTTCTATATTCTTTCTAATAATCATTTTTGTCATGATAATATTACAGTGTAGATTTATTTTTCAGTAATTCGTATCAAATAGAAGTTTACTACTGGTCACTTCTCTAACTATGAACACTTCTTTTTTTGAACAGTGAGCATTTCTTTTCAATTCTTCTGTTATTATAACTCGAGAATATAAGGATAGAGCAAAGAATAAAAAGAAATTCATCCTTCTACCATATATTATGATCGATACCTTAATTACCTTTTTGTCAATCACTCCTACACTATATCTGATAAGATCCAATATTTGATAGGAGCTTATAAGAAATCGGCAAACAGAAATATTAATAGATTTAATAGTAAAATCATAATTGTTCCTCATTTATTTAATATCAATCTAATCGCTACTATATTACAATATGGAGATTCAATTGCACTCTACTATTGGATCCTATCGAATCTGACTGTAGACTTTTAATACTAGAGATTTCAATGTAAATCTGTTTCCGAGCCTCCTAGTAAACAGGATCTGTATTATCGAGGTCATCCTCGATTGTTCTATCATCTTTCATATATGGTGTGATGTTTTTTTACTAGCCCTTTTCGATATATTTGTATATGACATGATCACATGACCATGTACATATATATATAAACCATACGTTGATGAAGTATATCATTTCTTTTCTTTTGTCCTTGTTCTTCTCTTCTGTCGTTCTCTTTCAAATAAACTAGATATAGTGCTTACAATCTCATTATCGAATTTAATTATTTGAGAAAATGGATAATGTTAAAATAGGAAGTTGAGTTAGAAATACAAAAGATACAAGATTAGGACAACAGAAATAAGGAGGCTGAGAATTATAGTATAAGTGAGTAAAAAATATTTTCACATTCAATTTTAATCAACACTTATTAAATCCATTGATTCCCATAAGTCATACTCATCGCTTTTTATATCTAAATAAGTACGCAGAATAAATCTTCTTGCTTGTCATATATTAACAACAAGATATAAATCTGTATTTTACTATTATTATGGTTCATACTTTTCCGAGATTAGTAACAATTTGATTCTAATAGTATTTCATCAGCAACTTTGAATATATAATTTAATTTAAATTCCTTATTTTTGTTTTTTTGTCTACCAGTTATAGATATTGAAGAAACATCATCATACTGTAATGACACATTTCTGAATATCTCAATAATGTCAGAATAGTAATATAACAGCAATTCGAAAATAGAGTAATTAGAATCTTGAAAATCAGAAATATACAAATATAATTGTTAAAATATTCTGGCACGATACGTGAACAGTAATATACTAATATCTCATATGAGTACACATGACAAAAAAAATAGTTCAAATTCAATTCATAAATATTGATTTTGTGATGTGAATTATTTGACGTATATGTAGACTTTTATTCCTCAGTTAGTCTCAAAGTGACTACTATTTCAAAAGTATCACCTTTGTGACAAAGATCTACAGTTTCTTAGATTAGAAGTAAACAAAAGTTATAAATACAGTGAACAATAATGATTTTAACTAACACTTTAACGAAAATTTAAAGTGTTATAAATTAAAAACGAATTAGTCTGTTAAATTTGACTATCATTTTATTAAGATAAGAATTGAATTAATGAAAAGAATATAATAAATAAAAAATAGAAGATTAACAGAAAAAAGTACAGTGTAAAGAACATAGAACACAAAAATAAATAAGTTCAAATTATTTTCTTCTAGTTAAATAACACCGAAAAAAGAAAATGTGATTATAAGAAACTCTTCATATTACATATTTTCTATTCTAATGTACAAAAGATGAGCAAGACATTTAAGTTTATAGTTTCAATTCATTTGGAGTTACTTTAGTCATTTTCTGTAACAATTGACGAATGTAGATAGCTGAAAAGATTGAAATTGATGTACTAAAACTGATGAAAAGAGTTCAGTTTATTTCTGAGTTGTGTCGATAGCTTGCATCAGCTTTCAAAACTTCAAAGTATCCATCACTAAGTACTGCAACTGCTACAATATTTTGAATAAGATATGTACATATACGTTGACACATAATATGATATGTTTCATTACTAATTCTAAGTAAAATACCGTTCTCATCAATATATTTTGAGACATATTTTGCAATAAATATCAACAATCGCTTGTAAAATAGGTATCCAAATTGATGTAGATTTAAATTCAGCATTATAATATAAATATTCAATATTATATTTATAATACTGATCAATCAAAGATATAGTAATAAACGGTGAACAAAAGTTTCTTCTTGTGAATAGTAACCGCTGATATTTTTCTATATATACATGATAGATCATTTCAAAAAAATAAAATAACAAATCAAATGATACTTCATAAAAATGAGCTACCATGTATTTTGTTAAAGAAAAGAAGAGTTTTTGACGGTACTGATTGATTCTTGGTACGAGGCGATGTATATGATCAATGAATATTAGTTGATGTAATCAATAAAAAACAGATCAAATATATAAAATCAGTCATTTTATCATTCTGGTTATTAATGTAGATAAGTTGAAAAATAATGAGTTTCATACATAAATCTGATACAAACCAACTAGCATTGAAAATATCGAAAACAACCCCAAAGAATGGTTTTAGAAGTTGTAACATTGAATAGTCTAGGTGTCCCAATAAGTTGTTAATAAATTAATCGATAAATATGTTTTCAATATATAACAAATGTTTGTATATAAAAATTGATGGAGAACATATAGTGATGTTAGTACATTTGTTTTATATACACAATAAGATAATTTTGTACGAAATCCATGAATTGACTTAAAAATATAGCCAGAAATAAAGAAAAAACATGATAATACAAATAATTCATAAGGATATCGACATATTCAAAGATGAGTCAGGTTGCGAGAAGGTTGTACATCAACGTCTACTCACACTATCAATTTTCTTTATTTTTAATCTAATTACGTATTGAGCAACAGTAAAAGTTTGTTTCTACGCATAATATAAACGTCGACGTAATAAGATATATATCCAACTATTTAAATATATGACGGGAATCGTTGATCTAGTATGGACGACAAAAATATGCATTTATCTTTTTCGTATTTTAAGGTAAAACAAAAGTGTATTGTGATCAAGGCATGTGGCTGCTAAACTGATGAATGCATTGAAATATTTATGTATTTAATGTATAATCTGACAGAACTATTGTATCTGAAATTAAAGAAGAAATAAAACAATGTGCATTTACCTTTTTCGTATTGTAAGACAAAATAAAAGCGTATCCTGACCAAAGCGTGGGCTTGCTGCTAAAATGGAGAATTAGATGACAAATATATCGATTACTGTATAATATGACTGGAGTCGTGTATTTAAGTTTGAGTAAAAAGTAAGACAATTCACATTTCTTCTGTTTCATACTTAGAAGTAAGATATTAATATTCAAAGTAACTAAGAAGCTTTTTTTCTATAAATGTTTATGAAATTGAGCATATATCCAGATTCTTCGAAATATTATGAGATCCTTGTATTTAGTGTGGAAAAGAAAATGAGAAATTATTATTATTATTTATTTATTTTAAGTTGAAAAGCAAATGGAAATATTTCACCGATTAAATGTCGAATGTTTGATATACATTTATTTGGTTTATTAAAACTAATGAAAACAATTCTATATCCAAAAATATTTGATTAAAAACAACAAAAACAAAATCAAGTTTGTTCTTTTTTTTTATATTATTCTTGTAAACTAATAGGAATCAAAATTAAATGATTAAAAACATTAAACAAACGCAAAAGAAAAATATGATACAATTGAAAAAATGATAACTGTTCAAAAAATTCTTCAAGAAGAAAAGCAATATATTGAAAAACAAATTGATATTACAACTGATCTGGACAACAAATAACATAACTTAAATTCAGTTTTATTGTTTTCAAAGTAAAATTTTATATTAATTTATTTATTTTAGATTGATATTTTGTTTTATTATATGCATTATTAGATTTAACGTATTATATAGAAGAATTTTTACATATTTTATTTGAAGTAATTGAATCAAATGGTTGAATAGAAGGGTGTATCATATCTATCCTACTCATTCACTTACCCTCACAAATCTTATTGATTTTTATATAAAAGCTCGTTATCAATATATTATTTTAGAAGAAAATTAACCAAATGATTTAATTCCATTTCATTTATCTTCATTTAACTATGAAAGGAAAACTGAAGAACAATATTCATTTGTTAAAGGTTAAGTCAAAAATAAAATGTCCTTTTTCTTTAGAAGTATCTTCAACTTATATTATCATCATTAATTAATATATTTCAAATAAATCAACAACAGCAAAAAGACAAAGATACACCTTGTAATGAATCAAGTTTTCTTTCATCGATTTTACATCAATATGATGAACATTCAATTGAATGTTAAATGGATTTTATATTAGATACTCCACGAATACTTATTCTAATGAATTCATATTCAAATAAAAATATTTTAATTGATATGGGAAAATTACAAGTGAATACAGATTCAAATGATAACAGAAATTCTTTATCTATTATACAACATCGACTTATATTTGATAGATTTTCGATGAGTCGTTTTATTTAAAATAATAAAAATGAATTCATTAATAAAATAATTTTGTTAGGATATTTATCATTTTTACTATCGATTAATCGTCCTTTAAATTCACAAAATGATTCCAGTGGAATTAATAATTATGCATTTTATTAATCAAATTTTTAATGTAAATGTTTTTTTTATCAAATTCCAAAAATTGATAATACTCAAGAAGAAGAAGAAGAAGAAGAACAAATTGAAATTAAACATATAAAATCATCAAAATGTATTTCTCAAAGAATAAGATTTACAAGAAGATACAAGTATTTATGAAAAATTCGGTTAATTTTCAAAGAAAACAAATTCATTGAAGACTTTATCATTCTCAAATAGATCTTTACAATAATTGTACAACTCGAGATGAAAACTCTGAATTTCTTTATTTAATAATTCAACTAATTGAAATAATTTTAATTTATTATTAAATTCAACATTTATTATTACATGATGTTCGAAAAAAACAATTTCAAGTTTTATTAACAAACATTTTAATGTTCAATAAAATACATCAATATTTAATATGAATCTTCAATTTAACAAATATAATAAAATAAGGTAGAGATTTTTTATTTGAAGATATTTTTAATAATTTTATCTATTTATTTTCCATTAGACTCATCTAAATATTCTATTTCATCTGACATAAAAATAAGAACTGAATTTATTTTTAGACTTTCTCAAACTATTTTACTTCAAGATCAAAATAAAACTAGTTCTGATTATTTTGTATTTAATGTAAGTTAAATTATCTAGTAAAAATAATTTAAATAAATATACGTATATTTATATACTTAATAGTTAGTGTTTTCAATACATATGGTTAATGTGAATGGTGAAACAAAAACTTCCTCTTCGATAAAAGATTGAAGTTTTTCTGAAACTCATTTTCAAGATTTCAAATAATGAAAAATTTGCTTTTCAGTAATTTATCTTATTTATATAATGTTTTTTTCTTTAATTAAGAGCATAGGTATTATTTTCATCACAAATAGATACCATTATTATGATCAGGGTGTGGGTGTGGATAAGGGTGTGGATGTAGATGTTTCTAATTTGTTTTACTCACACCCACACCCACCCGATTTTATTTACTATATTCTCATCATCATCCATTTACACGCTCATATAGCTTATTGAGTTTTGTTTCTTTTTAGATAATTCTATTTCTCACAGTACTTGTTTATTAAGCTTCTGCTACTTTACAAATTCTAAAACAAAATGTCAATAATAATGGAAATGGCTTTATTACAAAAGGTTCAAGAGGAAGAAATGATGCTCACACCAGCATCATCAACTATTCCTGCTGCTGGGTGTTCGCAAGGTGCTGCGTCTTTCGCACAAGAACGAATATGGCTCGATGAAAAGATCCATCATGACCCATCAATATCACCTGCAATGCATAATTTTGTTCTACCTTTAGTGATTAAATATGGCTCAATGTCAATTGAGCGCATTCGTTCGGCCGTTGTTGCTGTCCTTGAACAGCATGAAATACTTCGAACAGCAATTTACTTCGATGAAAATCGTAATATATTGATCCAAGCAGTGCAATATGTGGACAACAATGATGCTTATTCCTTTAAAATAACAGCAAACGATATACAGAGTCCTGATGAAATTGCTGATCTACTTAGAAATGAATCGGTCAAGCATTTTGCTGAATTGGAACAGGGTTTAGTTGTTCGTTGTCATCTAGCTAAGGTGGGATCTGACGATGACATGGACAAACTATATCCTCAAGATTTGGTTATTTTTATATTTCATGGTGTAGCATTCGATTATAATTCTATCAGTCCGTTTCTTGTTGCATTTACAAAAGCCTACGATCAGATGGAAGTGGATGTTGAAAGGTTACAATATATCAGTTTCAGTCTATATGAACATCAACAATTCGTAAATATCCCCGAAGATTCCCAGATACGAAGAGCTCAGCAATTTTGGTCAAAAATGATGGATGACTACAGTCTTGATGCAAACTATCCGACACCATTTACACGCCCATTCGACACAAAAAAGCGAACTGGAGAAGGGCGTAGCACTTCATTTATACTGGATTCGATACTTGTCAAAACTCAGGTGGAATTTGCGTCGCTGCATAATTTGTCTATGTTTCATACAGCATTAGCGTGCTTCTTTCTCTTTATTTATGAACTCAATGATGGTACTATTAGTGACTTGTGTGTGACCTGTCCTACAGAAAATCGAACATTCGTTGATACAAAATGCATGATTGGTACGTTTGCTAATTTATTACCATATCGTATCAAAATTAATGTAAATGAAAGTTTTATTAACTTGGTGCAGCAAATTCATCAGCTGGACATGGATATTCTTAATCAGCGTCAACTACCGTATCAACAGATCATCAAGGGTAACAGGGAGTTATGTTCAAGCAAGATTCCATTACATTTTCAATATGAAGAGATTCACTCTTCAGCTAGTGAAATGAAATCGATAGCCAAGACAAACGATGCGACATTAAGTTTATATACTGAACAATCTTGGCTACATGGTAATGGTATTGCTTCTCATGATATAAATTTAAAAATGATTCATAATCAATCCAGCCAAACGACTTATTGTATTTTGGAGTGTAGTGCTGATTGTTATGATGAAGTGACGGTGTCCAACATTGGTCGATATTTTCAGAATCTACTTTCACATATCTTCACTGAAAATACAAAAACCATTGGATTCGACCCACTTTTTGAAAAAACTGGAAACCTCTCTCTTTTACCAATGAACGTTGAAACTTTATCAAACGTCATCGAATCATTACGACATTTCTCTGAAATCAGTAAGTGCTTCGAAGAAAACTCATTTCTAATTTCTCTTTACATATCTGCATGAATTAAAACTTTTACATAATGAGTAACTTGTACAATTCGTTTAAATCCCTTCGAACATAAAAAATAGTAAGTTAGATAGAAGAATGTCATCAGTTTGAGACACATCGTTTTAACAAAAGAAGTCTTGTGAAAGTAGTTTAATATTGGAGAACTGTTTCATTACAACAGCAACGTATTGCTATATGCGAGAGATTTGAGTATTTAGCTATGTAAATAAACCTAATAAGTGTGTAAGAATAATATGTGACTATCATAGAACCAGCTTCATATGCTCAACACCGAATATGGCATGACGAAGAACATCGTTTGCATTTGGAAGGACCACAATTGGCAACATACAATATGGTATTCTGCTATCGTCTTTCAGCTGATCATACCTTATCTGTTCAGCAGCTTCGTCACGCACTCCATCTTGTTGTAGACAAACATCAGTCTCTGAGAACGGCACTTATTTTTGATACTACAAAAAACATTCTCACACAACGAATTGTTGACCAACAAAGTCATAAAAACGATCGATTTTCTATAGTCGAAAGTATTTATGAAACAGATGAACGATTAGATGAAATTATGCACAATGAGACACACAATCCTTATGTTTTCGATCTTGCTCAGGGTCGTGTCTTCCGATGCCATCTTGTCGGTTATAAACAGGTTTCTACCAATGATCTTATTTCCGATGACGATATCATCATCTTTAACTTTCATCATGCCTCGTTCGACTATCCGTCGATGAAGATATTTCTCCACGATTTTCATCAAGCATACACCGCAAGTCAGCTACTCAATGATGACAGCACCAACAGACTTCGCTATCTCGACTGTAAATATCCATACTTCTCTCTTCGTTATCATACCATGTCTTTCTCTCTTCTTTAGATGCTGTCATTGAACAACACATGCCTATGATTGGTGCAAGCATGTTCTGGCATGATGCTCTGCATGATTACAAACTAGATCAATCTCTCTCATTGCCCTATGATCGATATCGACTTACGACTGAATATCGATCTGGTTTTGGAACATCTATTTCATTCGATTTAGATCGAGATCTTTATGACACTTTCCTTCACTACACATCTTCGCAAAACATCTCACTTGAACATCTAACGTTGTCTATGTATTTTGTTTTTCTGTTTAAACTGACGAACGGAGACACAGATCTATGCATTGGAATGAATGTAGATGGTCGATACAGAGATGAACTTAGATCAGTGATTGGTATGTTTGTCAATGTTATTCCCTTGCGATGTCAACTAGATCCACAATGGTTTCTACATAAACTTGTTAAACATGTTCAAGAGATATTAATAAACAGTCGCAAATACTCTTATTTTCCTCTTCAACGTCTCCTAGATCAATATTCACATGCTTCGAAACCTGCATTTCTTGATACATCATTCGAGTTCATGCGATATTCATCACAAGATCCCGGCAAAGACATGATTGTAGATGGCAGTCATCTCTCAGTGATGCCTATTTCGATCAAGATTAGTGAAGGTGACATCATGAGCGAGTTTGACTTCATTCTTAGTATTCAACATGATTTCGATATGGATCAACTCTCTTGTACAATCAACGCTTCACTTGACTTGTTTAATAGAGAAACTGTGGAAAAGATTTCACGACGATTTCATCTCATCTTACATCAATTATCTACATCTATTATTGACAGTCAAATAAACAAACCTGTTTATGAATTATCATTCATATTACCGAATGAACAATATCTAATGCAATCATTGAATAATACACAAATATCATTTTCATTTCCTCTCACTTGTATTCATCATGAATTTGTTTGTCAAGTCATGAAACATCCACAAAAACTAGCTATTGAACTAGATGAACAATCACTGACATATTGTGAACTTCTACATTATGTTCAAGTCTTATCATTAGCTCTTCTTAATGAATATCATGTGCTTCCAGGTGAAATAGTATGTCAATGTGTTGAGCGAAGTTTGACAATGGTAAGTTGATTAAGATGAATAACAATTAATGTGAGTTTGATGTTGTTTTTTGACTAGGTAATTGGTATGATGGGAATTGAAATGGCTGGTGGTGTTTATTGTCCATTATCATCGCGAGACCCAGAACATCGTTTGCACGCACTTGTTCAGCAAACACAGAGTCGTCTTGTTCTTGTCCATTGGTTGAAAAAGAATGTGCTTAATGACAGTATTATTTTATTTGATATTGCTTCAGTATTGACCAGCAATGATGTCACAAGTCATACTGATGTTGATAGGCTATCAAATGTGTTAGTTACTCCTGACGATATAGCTTATATTATTTTCACAAGTGGTTCAACTGGAATACCAAAATCGGTATGTTTTAGAGCTTGTTACATGATGTTCTCTTGATTTTTGATTTTTTTCCCTACAGATTCGAGTAAGACATCAGAATTTTATACATTTTATACATACATTCATATACATCGGTGCTCTGCATAAAAATGATATTGTCATGCAACTTGCTACTTCGACATTTGATGCACATGTACTAGAAATTTTAGGTACTGTGGTTTCTGGCGCAACAGTAATTATGCTGCATCCAGATGGTAATATAAATTTCGCATATCTCAATCAAAATCTACACGAAAAGCAAGTGACGCATTTGCTAGTTGTTCCTTCATTTCTCACTTACTTATGTGACTTCATCCAGCAGAATACGATTCATTCATGGATATCAATAAGAAATATTTGCTGTATCGGTGAGTTAATACCAAGAAGTTAGATTAATATTCATATATTCGTTTAGGCGAATCTATGTTGTTCTCATTGGTGAAAGTGTTGATGCATCATGTAGTAAAATCTTGTCGCGTTTGGAATTTGTATGGTCCAGCTGAAGCCACACTGGGAACTACACATCATTTAGTTAATGAGATGTCTAATATGAATACTGTTCCGATGGGTGCATCGTTTCCAAATTACAAATGTTTAATTATAGATGATTTCTTACAGTCCATCACCGATCCTCAACAAGGTGAATTATTTGTTGGAGGTGTTGGTGTTTTTGCTGGTTATCTTGGACGTGATGATTTAACTGCAAGAGCTCTTGTTGAAATAGATGGTCAACTATTTTATCGAACAGGTGATCTTGTTACAATGGATAACAATGGTTTTCTTCATTATCAAGGCAGAAAAGATCATCAAATCAAACTACGTGGACAACGAATTGAACTTGGTGAAATCGAACGATGTTTACTTAACATTACATCCATCTCTGCTTGTGTTGTCATAAAATACAACGATGATCATCTAATTGCTTATGTTCAAAGTTCTAATATTCATGAACAGGAATTGCGTAAACATTGTCAATCTCATCTTCCACCCCATATGATTCCATCTTTCTTTATTATTCTTGACAAACTACCATTGAATCAAAATGGAAAAATAGATCGAAAACTACTTCCTTCACCTCACTATTCGTCGCCAAGTATGCCATCATTAAGTGAGCTTGATGCACCAGTTAATCAAATGGAAAAAAATGTGTATGATATTTGGTGCCAAGTGCTGAAGCGCAATGGGCAACATATATCAACAACTACAAACTTCTTTACTATCGGAGGTCATTCTCGTTTGTTTATTGAGCTTTATCATCGTTATCAAACTATCTTTGCTTTCGATAGTCGTATATTATCTATTAGTCCGTTTCTTGAACAACCAACTATTCAACAGCATGCAAAGTTATTAAAGATAGTCACACTCGATGATATTCGAAGGGAACAATGGTATACTCTGCACATTAATCAAAGTAAAAATCTATAATATTGACTATTAAAATAAACTAAAATGTTTTGTTATTGCATTTTCAGGTATGGTATCATTTGCTCAAGAACGTATATTTCTGGATGAACAAATTCGATTCTCTAATAAACATATTTCCTATAATAATTTTGTAGCACTACGAGTTACCGAAGGTATCTTATCAATAAATCGAATATTACAAGCTCTCCGGTTGGTTTTGAGGAAACATGAAATATTGTGTACTTCACTCGTGTTTAATAATGATGATAGTACATTACAGCAATATGTCACTGATAATCACAAGACATTTACATTTCTTGATCAGCAAAAATTCGAGAGTGACAATGAACTTCAAAATAATATTTATCGAACGGTTATCAATCCTGATTTATTTGATTTGTCTAGTGGTCGAGTTTTTAGTTGTCAGATACTTCAACAGCAGAAGAGTACGCATGAGACTGCTCACACAGACTTCCTTGAAAAGTCTGATGTTCTTGTATTATATTTCCATCATGCAGCAGTTGATGGAACTTCTATACCAATCCTGTTGAATGATTTCTATAATGCTTATAGTAATAACATGACAATTTCACTTGATGAACAATCAGTGCAATATATTGATTATGCTGTTCATGAACGGCTTATGGATATGACATTATCTCGTAGCTTCTGGTATTCTCAACTAGAAAGATTTAATCTCAAACGTGCATTAAAGCTACCAGCTGATAGACACCGTTTGTCAACTGTTCAACGATCTGGCTTGGCGTCGATAGCTCAAATCTCTTTTGCTAAGGAGCTGTCGATGATGTTTCTCAATTATGCTTCCTTACATCAAATTACACCTTTTCAGCTTGGTTTGACTGCATTTTATGTATTTCTATTCAAACTAACTCATGGAGAGACTGATTTATGCATTGCATCTATTAATGCTAATCGATATCGAAGTGAATTAGAAAATATGATCGGCATGTTTGTTTCAACGTTACCATATTGTGTACAACTCAATTCGCATTGGCCATTTGATGAACTTGTGAAACATGTTCGAGAAAAGTGCTTATCAATTCTTGAGCATTCTCATTATCCACTTCAACATATACTTACTGATTTTCGACTTAATCAACTGGATGTTCCATTTCTTGAGATCGTGTTTAATTTCTTACCGGTGTCTACAAAACATAATCGATATTCTATAGATGATGTATGCTTAGAACAAGTATCAATCGACCAAGCAGATAAAATTTCTCAGTTTGACTTCTCAACAATGTTCCTATACAATCCGACATCAGATGATCATAAAATTTCTTGTCGATTCTCCTGCTCGCTTGATTTATTTGACAATACTACTGTTCAAACAATAGTGCAACGATTTCAACATCTCCTGTCACAACTATTTTTGACAAACTCAAATGGCATGAAAGAGAATCTATCGACTAAGTCTATCAAAAATTTGTCTTTGATATTGCCTGAAGAAGAGAGCGAAATATGTGCATTAACATTAACTCGAGTGACAGGCGTTTCTACAGAAGGTATGGCTATTCTTTTTGCGTATGAAAAGATTCTCTAGTGGTGGAAGAACAACATATGAGAAAAACAAGGGAGAAACAGATATGGACAACGACGAATAGTTGACAACGATAGACAAATACACATATTAAAAATATTTTCAATAGAAAAAGTTGAGGATGGATGGGTGTGGATGTGGGTCTGATTGTGGGATTTAGTAAGAGTGTATGATTAATACAATGTGCACACCTATATCCATCCACACCTTCAATATGGTTTTACCTTATAATTAACTAAAATTTTATTATTCTAGCACCAGCATCATTTGCACAAGCTCGTATATGGCTTGATGAAAGAATTCGATTCGATCCAAACAACCCTCAAATAGCAATCTATAATATGCCTTTTGTTTATCGGTTGCAACCAGGTCATACTTTATCCATTAAACAACTTCATCAAGCTCTTCATCTCACTGTTCACAAACACCCTTCACTTCATACATCACTTCATTTCGACACCGAAAAGAATTTACTTCTGCAACGAGTTATTACTCATGAAGACAAAAATAATAAGAATAATATGTTTTCAATCATCGAAACTACTTATGAAACAGATGAACAACTCAATGAGATTTTACACGATGAGAAACGTAATCCTCATCTTTTTGATCTTACTCAAGGTGTTGTCTTTCGATGTCATATTATTTATTACAAACAAATCTCTTCAAATCATCGACTTTCTGATCAGGATCTACTTATTTTCAATGTTCATCACGCTTTATTTGATTTTCCATCGATGGATGTGTTTCTTCACGACCTCAATCAAGCATATACAACAGGTCAATTGCTATATGATGATGACACTAATCTACGTTATCTCGATTGTAAATATACTTAGCTTTTCTGCTTCACTCTTTTCTAATACATTGTTTTGTCTAATTATATAGATGCTGTTATTGAACACCAAATGCCAATGACTGGTGCAAGTATGTTTTGGCTTGATGCTCTTCATGATTGTAAACTCGATCAACCATTATCATTACCATTTGATCGGTATCGTCTCTCAAATGAACATCGAACTGGTCGTGGAACATCCATTTCATTCGATTTTGATCAAGATCTTTCACATAAATTTGTTACTCATGCATCATCAAATAATATATCACTTGAACATCTTGCACTTGCCACTTATTATGTATTCTTATTCAAATTAACAAATGGAGAAAAACATTTATGCATTGGAATAAACACACATGGTCGATATAGAGATGAACTTAGATCTATCATTGGAATGTTTGTGAATGCTATACCTTTGCGATGTCAACTCGATCCTCATTTATCATTTCATAAACTAACTAGGCACGTTCGAGATATTATGATAAATTGCACTAAATATTCATATTTTCCACTTCAACGTATTCTCGATCAACACCCTAATACATCAAATCCTGTATTTCTTGATACGTCATTTGAATTTCTATCATCTATGGTAAAAGATGAGAAAGATGAAATAACGATTGGTGATAGTCGATTTTCTTTAATACCTTTTTCAATTAAGATTAGTGAAGATGAAATAATGAGTAAATTTGATTTCATTCTTAGTTTTCAACATGATCTAAATCTAAATAAACTCTCCTGCACAATCAATGCTTCACTTGATTTATTTGATGCTGAAACAGTTTGTATAATTGCACAAAGATTACAGACAATGTTACACCAACAATTCACATCTTTCGACTGTACAACAAACAAACCTATCTATGAATTATCATTAACATTATCAAATGAACAATATCTAATGCAATCAATGAATAATACACAAATGTCATTTCCGTCTCCTCTCACTTGTATTCATCATGAATTCGTTTGTCAAGTCATGAAACATCCACAAAAACTAGCTGTTGAACTAGATGAACAATCACTGACATATTGTGAACTTCTACATTATGTTCAAGTCTTATCATTAGCTCTTCTTAATGAATATTATGTGCTTCCAGGTGAGGTCGTGTGTCAATGTGTTGAGCGAAGTCTGTCAATGGTAAGTTGATTAAGATAAGTAACTATTTATGCGAGTATGAGATTGATTTTGATTAGGTGATTGGTATAATGGGAATTGAAATGGCTGGTGGTGTTTATTGTCCGTTGTCACCTCGAGATCCAGAACATCGTTTGCATGGACTTGTACAACAAACTCAATGTCGTCTTGTTCTTGTTCATTATTTAATTACGACGAAATTCAATTATAATATTGTTCCACTTGATATTAATTTAGTGCTAAATGTTAATAATATGGATAGTCGCATGAATTATAATTATCTTTCAAGTATGAAAGTAAAAGGCAAAGAGATAGCCTATATTATTTTTACTAGTGGTTCAACTGGAACACCTAAAGCGGTTCGTTGACGCTTTATTTTCTAATTTTGGTTTGATTTTCATGTTCTTTCACAGGTTCAAGTTCGACACAAGAACTTTATTGATTGTATCAATTCTTTGGTTTATATTAATTCATTTAATAAAGATGATACAGTTGTACAAATGACACGATGCTCATTTGATATTCATGTTCAAGAGATACTTGGTACATTGTTAGTTGGAGGCACATTAATTATGCTTCATCCAGGAGGAACTATTGATCTCAATTATTTATCCGAAGTCTTAGAGAATAAACAAATCACATATCTACACACTGTACCAAGTTTATTGCATGGTTTTTTTACTTCTGTCGAGCAAAATAACAATTATCATGTCCTGAAACGTCTTCGATCACTTTGTAGCAGTGGTGAGTGACTTTCAAACTAATTTCGTTTACTTATCTAGTGTATTTTTATTATCATAGGCGAACCTTTTTCTGTTCCTTTAATTAATTTGATCGTGAAAATCGGTATAATAGACTGTATTGTACGGAATTTATATGGTCCAGCTGAAGCAACCATAGGTTCTACAATTCATTGTGTGAATGTTACAAATGATACACAGAGCATTCCAATTGGTAGACCGTTTTATAATTACCGGTGTATGATCATGAATAAATATTTACAATTATCTGTTGCCGGTCAGGAAGGTGAATTGCTAGTGGGAGGAGCAGGTGTGTTTGCTGGTTATCTTGGTCGTGATGATTTAAGTGCAAAAGCTCTTGTTGAAATAGATGGTGAACTTTTTTATCGAACAGGTGATCTTGTTAGAATGGATAACAATGGTCTCCTGCATTATCACGGAAGAAAAGATCATCAAATCAAACTACATGGACAAAGGATTGAACTTGGTGAAATCGAACAATGTTTGCTTAACATTATATCTATCTCTGCTTGTGTTGTCTTGAAATGGAATGATAATTATTTAGTTGCTTATGTTCAAAGTTCTGATGCTAATGAACAAGAACTGCGTGCATATTGTCAATCTCATCTTCCACCACATATGATTCCATCATTCTTTATTATTCTTGACAAACTACCATTGAATCAAAATGGAAAAGTAGACAGAAAACAACTTCCTTCACCTGAATTTTCTTTATCAACTTTGTTATCATCCGATAAATCTGATGCTCCTCTTAATCAGTTCGAGGAACGTATATTCACTATTTGGTGTCAAGTTCTTCATTGTAATGAAAATCATATTTCTACAACTACCAGCTTTTTCAGTGCTGGTGGTCACTCACTGTTATTTATTGAACTTTATCATCATTATCAAACAGTATTTAACTTTGATGCTCATACACTTTCAATTGCTCCATTTCTTCAACAACCAACAATATTTCAACATTCACAATTACTTCAAACAGTTACAATGAGTAATATCAAGGTAACTCAATGGCATACACTACACATAAATGAAGGTAAAAATATTCACTAGGAAATTATTAAAATAATTTCTATTGTTTAATTGATAGGTATTGCCTCTTTTGCTCAAGAACGTATCTTTCTTGATGAACAAGTTCGTTTTTCGAGTGATATTGCTGTCTATAATGAACTGTCGACTTTACAAGTTGTTCAAGGATCATTACCATTAAATCGTTTATTACAAGCACTTCGATATGTTTTGAATAAACATAAAATATTACGTACATCTCTTATTTTTAACAATGATGATGGTTTTTTGAAACAGTGCATCACAGATATACATAAAACATTCACAATAACTATGAATCAAACATTTCAAAATGAAAATGAACTTCGAAATATTATCTATCAAACGACTATTGATCCTAATCTCTTTGATTTATCAACTGGTCATGTTTTTCATGCTGAAATTCTGAAACATCAAATCCCTTTAAATGAAAATGAAAATAATAGCAATGAGTTCATAATGAATTGTGATGTTCTCCTCATTGCTTTTCATCATGTTGCATCTGATCGAGCAAGTTTTCCGATCTTTTTCAATGATCTATGTTTCGCTTATAATAATAATGCAATATCAATAGAAGATGATGATGATGAATCATTGCAATATATTGATTATAGTATACATGAACATCTAATCGATATGACAATATCTTGTGAATTTTGGTATTTACAATTAGAAGGATACAATTTAGAACATGAATTGTCATTACCAGTTGATCGACATCGTTTGTCTAATAATCATCGATCAAGTTCTGCTTCCGTCACTCAAATTTCTTTTGACAACGAAATTTCACAATTATTTCTTGATTATGCTTCTATACATCATGTGACACCATTTCAATTAGGTCTAACTATGTTATACATTTTTCTTTTCAAGTTAACTCATAGTGAAAATGATTTATGTATTTCATGTCTTAATGCTAATCGATACAAAACTGAACTGCAAAATCTAATAGGAATGTTTGTATCAACATTACCATATCGTATTCAACTTGATCCTCAATGGTCATTTGATGAACTTGTTGAATATGTACAAGAAAAATGTTTATCAATTCTTGAACATTCTCATTGCCCGCTTCAACACATTCGTGCTAATTTACATACTAATCAATCAAATATTTCATTGCTTGAAACAGTGTATGACTTTATTACTATATCGTCACAAAGCGATGAATTATCTTTGGATGGAACAAGTCTCAAACAAGTGTCCTTTGAGCAATCGTTTGAAGTGGCTAAGTTTGATTTTATGTTAATGTTTGTCTATAATCCAATGGTGGAAAATAATAGATTATCATTTCGTTTAACCTGTTCACATGATTTATTTGATGAGATTACAGTTACAAATATAGGTCGAAGATTAGAATATTGCTTACAACAATTTTTTTCATCGACTGAAGTTATCAATCGAATTGATACATGTTTTACATCTATATCGAAAGTTGATCTTATTCTACCAGAAGAAAGTGAAGAAATGGAAGATATTATATTTTGTCGACAATCACATATTATAAACGAAGGTATGTTTATCTAGATATAAAGTTTTTCGTGATGAACATTTATATTAACAATGAATAAATTATACAAAAATATCAATGAGAAAATGTTCTTATATCGTTCGGATCATTCGAAAATCACTGCTCAACTATAGGGTGGGTGTGTGACTGTGGGTGGATGTGAACGTGGATTTTTTATTCATAGAGATACCTATACCCACACCTACCCTCAAGATTTTTCTCTTATATACCAACATGAATCCTTTATTTCAGATGGTTTTCCTGTACATCACTATGTCATAGGGAAAATCTCCTACGATTTGTGTTCTTTGTATTTTGAAAAATAGGATTTGTGACTGAAGCGTTATTTTTGCGCTTACAATGCGGATTCATGTCACCAATGAAACTTTTGTATAACTCTCAATAAATGTCACAAGCAATATTATTAATCATATTTCATTATCTTCTCTTTTATATAGCACCAGCATCATTTGCACAAACTCGACTATGGCATAATGGATGTGTGCTTTTCACTCCTCAAATATCACAAATACCAATCTACAATATGCCTTTTGTTTATTCTCTGTACTCACATCATACTTTATCGGTACAACATCTTCGTCATGCTCTCGAACTAATAGTCACAAAACATCAATATCTTCGAACGTCACTCATCTTTCATATCGAAACCGATCGACTCATGCAACAAATCATTGATATGAACGATAAGAATAGACAACTATTTACATTTATTGAAAGCACTTATACCACACATGAACAACTCAATCATATCATACATGAAGAAAAGTATAATTCTCAACTTTTTGACGCTGCTCAAGGTCTCGTCTTTCGATGCCATCTTGTTTATTACAAACAAATCTCTTCAAATCATCTACTTTCTGACAAAGATCTACTTATTTTCAACTTTCATCATGCTCTATTTGACTTTCCATCCATGAATATATTTCTTCATGATCTCAATCAAGCATATACAACAGGTCAATTATTATATGATGACAGCACTAATCTTCGTTATCTCGATTGTAAATATAAATACTACTTCTACTTTTCTCTTTGGCTAACACATTCTTTTCTTTGACTCCATAGATGCTGTTATTGAACAACAAATGTCAATGACTGGTGCAAATATGTTTTGGCTTGATGCTCTTCATGATTGTAAACTCGATCAACCTTTATCATTACCTTATGATCGATATCATCTCTCAAATGAACATCGAACTGATCGTGGAACATCTATTTCTTTTGATTTTGGTCAAGATCTCTCACATCACTTTCTAATCCATGCATCATTAAATAACATATCACTTCAACATCTCACATTTGCTATTTATTTCATCTTTCTATTTAAATTAACTAATGGACAAACAGATATATGTCTGGCTATGAATATCAATAATAATCGATATAGAAATGAACTCAAATCAATCATTGGACTGTTTGAGAATATTATTCCATTACGATGTCAATTAGATCCTCATTGGTCTTTCCACCAACTACTTGAGCATGTACAAGAGATAACAACCAATAGTATGAATTATTCATATTTTCCACTTCAACGTATTCTCAATCAACATCCACATCTTTCTAAACATGCATTTCTGGATACATCTTTGAAATTTACATCATACAAGAATAGTAATACAATGATGATTGGTGATTCTCAACTTGTTCCAACATCTTTCTCATTCAATGATAACGAAGATGAGATATTAAATGTATCCGACTTCTCTCTGTCTATTTATCATAATTTGAACATGAATCAGCTGTCATGCACAATCAATGCATCACTTGACTTGTTCAATAGAGAAACAGTGGAGAAGATTTCAAAACGGTTTCATTTCATTTTAAACCAATTACCTACATCTATTATAGATAATCAAATAAACAAATCGATCTATAAACTATCATTAACATTACCAGATGAAAGGTTACTCTTGCAATCAATGAATAATACTCAAATATCATTTTCATCTCCTCTCACTTGTATTCATCATGAATTCGTTTGTCAAGTCATGAAACATCCACAAAAACTAGCTGTTGAACTAGATGAACAATCACTGACATATTGTGAACTTCTATATTATGTTCAAGTCTTATCATTAGCTCTTCTTAATGAATATCATGTGCTTCCAGGTGAGGTCGTGTGTCAATGTGTTGAGCGAAGTCTGTCAATGGTAAGATGATTAAGATAAGTAACTATTTATGCGAATATGAGATTGATTTTGATTAGGTGATTGGTATAATGGGAATTGAAATGGCTGGTGGTGTTTATTGTCCGTTGTCACCTCGAGATCCAGAACATCGTTTACATGCACTGACGCAGCAAACTCAAAGTCGTCTTGTACTTGTTCACCATTTAACTAAGACCAAATTCGATCAAGATGTTGTTTCACTTGATACCGACTCAGTATTAACGAGTCATGTCGCTGAAGGTGTCATTGATCTGAACCGACTATCAAAAGTTCCAACAGTATCAGACGATGTCGCGTACATTATTTTTACAAGTGGTTCTACTGGAACACCAAAAGCAGTATGTTTTCTGCATTTTCTAAAGTGTCTTTTTCAGTTTTCCGCTATGTTATAGGCTCAGACCAGGCATCGGAACTTCACAAATTTCGTGCGTTCTATACAAAATGCTGGTGTAATAAACGAGCACGACACAGTGTCTCAAATATGTGCCCCGACATACGATGTACATGTCATGGAAATCATGGGTAGTTTACTTTTGTGCGCCACTGTTGTGATGTTACATCCATATGGCAATATGGATTTTGAATATTTTGCTCACACACTGCAACATAAACAGATCACATGTCTTGCACCTGTTCCAACTTTCTTAAGTCATTTATGTGATTTTCTTGCACATTCCAATCGCTACCCTTTGTCATCTGTGAGATCACTTTGCATTGGCGGTTAGTAACGCGAAATAACGATGATAATGAAACTTTCTCTTATCTTTCTAGGCGAGCCATTTTCACAAAAACTCGTTCACCGCCTCACAAGTCATATTAAAAGTAAGTATCACATGCACAATATATATGCGCCTGCTGAATGTACCATCGTGTCAATATGTCATCATGTCGACACGAATTCTGTTGAGAACAACGTTCCTCTTGGTAGAGTTCTGGCAAACGAACAATACAATATTCTCGATATTCTTTTGCAGCCTGCACCGAGCGGAGAAGAAGGCGAATTGTTTATAGGTGGAGTGGGTGTATTTGCCGGTTATCTTGGCCGTGATGACTTAACTGCTAAAGTTCTTCTTGAAATAGATGGTGAACTATTTTATCGAACAGGTGATGTTGTTAGAGTGGATAGCAATGGTCTTCTTCATTATCAAGGAAGGAAAGATCATCAAATCAAACTACATGGACAAAGAATTGAGCTTGGTGAAATAGAACGATGTTTACTTCGAACATCAATTTCAGCTTGTGTTGTCATGAAATGGAACGATGATTATTTAGTTGCATATGTTCAAAGTTCTGATATTAATGAACAAGAACTGCGTCAATATTGTCAGTCTCATCTTCCACCACATATGATTCCTTCAATATTCATGATACTTGATAAACTCCCTCTGAATTCAAATGGAAAAATAGATCGAAAACTTCTTCCGCCACCTCACTTCTCATCTACAAATTTCATAAACACTATAGAATTATTATTACCAACAAATGATGTTGAAATTAGTATTCATCATATTTGGTGTGAGATATTCAAACAAAATCAAATCTCAATTGATACAAATATATTTACTATTGGTGGTCATTCATTACTTATCATGCAACTTTTTCATCGATACAAGATCGAGTTTCATTTAGAAACAAATACTCTTTCTATTTCGAATCTATTTCAACATCCAACAATTATCCATCATGCTCAACTCATTCAGCAATCTATCAATGCCATCCACACTCTGGACGATTTTCCTTGGTCTCCATTACATCTTATTCAAGGTAAATAAAACAATTTTTACTAGATACTATCACCATTTACATATTTATCTTTCTTTTCTCATTCTAGTGAGAGCATCATTTGCACAAGAACGAATCTATTTAGATGAACAAATTCGTTTTTCATCCAACAAAACAACCATGAATAATATGTATGTTATTCCATTACTTTATCGTATATCATCTATGAATGATCATATATCAATTACTCGATTACATCATGCATTTCTAAATGTTATCAAAAAACATAATATTCTTCGAACAGCACTTTATATTGATGATACAAATAGTAATATTATACAACACTATTTAGATCCAAATATCATTCTCAATAATGATACGAAATCACATGGATTCACAATCGTTAATATCAATAATGATAATCACCGTCATATG
>CAJNOI010000446.1:0-13249 GCA_905250115.1 Adineta steineri | reverse complement strand
TGGATGCTAACTCATTACAATATATTGACTATTCTATTCATGAACATATAATGGATATGACATTATCTCAAGAATTTTGGTTATTAGAACTCAAAGGATATAATCTCGTACGCCAATTATCATTACCTGTTGACCGACAACGTTCATCAACTGATCAACAACGATCAGGTTTAGCTTCTACAGCTCAAATCACTTTTGATGATGAATTATGCACATCATTTCTAAATTATGCATCATCACACCATCTCACACTCTTTCAACTTGGATTATGTATATTTTATGTTTTCCTATTCAAATTAACTCATGGCGAGACTGATTTATGTATTTCTTCTATCAATGCGAATCGATATCGAAGTGAATTAGTGAATATGATAGGAATGTTCGTTTCAACATTACCATTTCGTGTTGAGCTTGATCCCCGTTGGTCATTTGATGAAGTAGTTAAATATGTACGAGATAAATGTTTATCGATTCTTCAACATTCTCATTATTCACTTCAACATATTCTTGCTGATTTACATTTCACTCAATCAAATGTTTCATTTCTTGAAACAATGTTTGATTTCATCACTATATCAGAAGATGTTAATGATTTATGTTTGAATGGTGTCAATCTAGAAGAAATATCATTAAATCTATCATATGAACTGGCTAAATTTGACTTTTCATTGACATTTATATATAATCAATCATCAGATGATAATCATCTATCTTGTTCTTTTATTTGTTCAAGTGATTTATTTGATGAGTCAACAGTTGGTAAAATAGGTCGAAGGTTTAAATATCTTTACGAGCAGATTTTTGATAGTAAATCAAGTGATACTTGTATGAATGGATATGATATATCGATCAGCAAACTTTCTCTTATTTTACACGAAGAAAGTGAAGAAATACACACAATAGCGTTTTATAAACTGGAAAATATTGTCAATGAGGGTATACCCATTTTTAAAATGTTTTTTAGGTTATAATACTTATATTGATGGAAAAGATTAGCATTAAGAAAACATACAACAAAACAGCATGATTTATTATGTTCTAGCTATACTAGTTTTTTCTTGTTTGTTGAATTGAAAACGAGAAGAAGCAACATCTCACTATTACGATGATCTTGCAAAATCAGGTGTCTTCTTTATCGTTCATCTATTTATAGTATGCTCTTTACTCTCGCACATGTATATGATGACAAGATTATTTGAAAACCTAGCTGAATTTCAGATCTCAGTCTTACTTTTTTAATTTACTTTATACTTCTTTTCTAGAGAGCTTATTGTTCTGATCTTAGGCAATATGTGTCACTTGCGTTACACACATTGATGTATACTGATGAGAGCGAAATTAAATGATATATTATTAGATTCGTTAATACCTTTCTTCGTGAAAACATTCTTGTAATGTTTCGAAACTTTATTACCAATCACTTTTAGTAATCATAGTTAGTTTTGATGCAAATCTTGATGAATCATATCTTTAAATTTTGTATTGTTGACTCATATACTTAGCAACAATATTGATTTAATTGAGTTAGAAAGTTGATAAATAAAAGTGACTATAATATAATGAGAGCAACTGATTATTCTGATTACTCACTGTAATCAACTAAATTTTAATTTCCATAGCACCAGCATCTTTCGCACAACATCGAATATGGTCCGAAAATCAAAGAGATGCCGATACTGATCAATCATCTTTAACGTCCCATAATATGTCATTTTTCTATCGCCTCTATATAGGAGACATTTTATCCGTGAAACAACTTCGTGATGCTCTTCAACTCGTTGTAACCAAACATGAATCACTTCATACATCAATCATCTATGATTCTAACAACAATCAACTCATGCAGAGAGTTCGTACTCAACAAGATATCAACGATGATATGTTTACAATTACTGAAAGCACTTATGAAACTGATGAACAATTCAATGCTATCATTGAAAATGAAAAATGTAATCCTCAACTTTTCGATCTTGCTCAAGGTCTTGTCTTTCGATGTCATATTATTTACTATCAACAAATCTCTTCAAACAACATCCTTTCCGATAAAGATATAATTATCTTCAATTTCCATCACGTTTTGTTTGATTATCCATCCATGAATATATTTCTTCATGATCTTGATCAAGCTTACAAAACAGGTCAGCCAACAACTGATAATACTACTACTCTACGTTATATCGATTGTAAGTATATTCGATTCTTTTTTAAAATTAAAACTACTTTTTCTTTCTTCTTCTTTAGATGCTCTTATTGAACAACAAGCTTCTATGGCTGGTGCAAGTATGTTTTGGCTTGATACACTTTATGATTGGAAACTTAATCAGTCCTTATCATTGCCATTTGATCGATATCGTCTCATGAATGAATACCTAACTAATCAGACAATACCTATCTCTTTTGAGTTTGGCTCAGATCTTTCCCATCAGTTCCTTACCTATGCATCATCAAACAATATCAAACATGAACATATAGCACTTGCTATTTACTATGTTTATTTATTCAAATTAACAAATGGTGAAAAAGATTTATGCGTTTCGATGAATATTGACAATCGTTATAGAGATGAACTAAAATCTATGATTGGACTGTTTGAGAATATTATTCCACTGAGATGTCAACTAGATCCTCATTGGAATTTTCAATATCTACTTGACTATGTTCGAGAGATAACAACCAGTAGTATGAAATATTCCTATTTTCCTCTTCAACATATTCTCAATCAACATCCAAATGTTTCCAAACCTGCATTTCTTGATTTGTCATTCGAATTTATATCATCTATAACAAAAACTGACAATAAACTAATAATGATTGGAGATAGTCAACTTTCTTCCATACCTTTTACAATGAACATTAATGATTTTTCACTTCAAATCCACCATGATCTCAATATCAATCAATTCTCATGCACAATGAATGCATCACTTGATTTATTCAATGTACAAACAATTGATAAAATATCTCAACGATTTCATTCAATCTTGAATCAATTATTTACGTCTGTTGATAATCAAATGAATAAATCGATCTATGAGTTATCATTAACATTACCAAATGAAAGATTACTCATGCAATCAATGAATAATACACAAGTATCATTTTCACCTACTCCAACTTGCGTTCATCATGAATTTGTATATCAAGTAATGAAACATCCACAAAAACTAGCTGTTGAATTGGATGATCAATCTTTGACTTATGCTGAACTCTTACATTGTGTCCAAGTATTATCTTTAACTCTTCTTAATGAATATCATGTTGTTCCAGGTGAAATCATTTGTCAATGTGCTGAGCGAAGTTTGTCAATGGTAAGTTAATTAAGATGAGTAACAATTAATGTGAGTTTGAGATTTAATTTGGATTAGGTTATCGGTATAATGGGAATTGAAATGGCTGGTGGTATTTATTGTCCATTATCACCTCGTGATCCACAAGATCGTATGTATGCACTCGCACAGCAAACACAAAGTCGTCTTGTTCTTATTCATTGGTTGACGAAAACGAAATTTAACAATATTACTCTTAAGATTGATATTGATTCAATATTGATTAATAATGATGTAATGAGCGATGTTTATTTTGATCGACTATCAAGTATTAAAGTCACACCTAATGATATTGCTTATATTATTTTCACAAGTGGTTCAACGGGAATACCAAAAGCGGTAAGTTAACACTAGAGTTTCTATCTCCCGTTTCTATTCCTGCCCATCCTAACAGGTTCAAGTTCGCCATGAAAATTTCACTCATTATATGTACTCATTTGTGAGTGTTAGCGCATTGAAAAAGGATGATGTAGCTGTCCAGATGGCTCGGAGTACTTTTGATGTTCATCTTCAACAAATAGTTGGAGTGTTATTAATCGGTGCTACATTGGTTATGCTACATGCAAAAGGAATGGCTGATTTTGATTATCTAGCCGATGTGTTATACAAAAAACAAATTACATATTTGAATACTGTACCAGTTTTATTTCAAAGTTTTTTCAGTTTCCTCAGTCAATGTAAGAAAACATATGTTGTGAAGTATCTTCGATCACTTTGTAGTGGAGGTGAGTGAAAATGAACGCTTTTCTTGATTTCCATCTCACTGCACTTTTGTTTCGGTAGGTGATGCATTTACTTCCGAACTGATTAGTCTGATCCAGAAGAGCAATATTCCCAATTATACTTTATGGAATTTATATGGCCCAGCTGAAACGACAATTACATCTACATTCCATCTTGTAGATATAAAAGCTGCTACAAAGTGTGTTCCGATTGGTAGACCACTTTCCCACTACCAATGTATGATTATGAATGAATATTTACAATCATCTGTGTCCAGTCAAGGAGGTGAACTGTGTATAGGAGGAGTCGGTGTCTTTGCTGGGTATCTTGGACGAGATGACTTAACCGCAAAGGCTCTTGTTGAAATAGATGGTCAACTATTTTATCGAACAGGCGATCTTGCTAGAATGGATAACAATGGTCTTCTTCATTATCAAGGAAGAAAAGATCATCAAATCAAACTACATGGACAACGAATTGAACTTGGTGAGATAGAACGATGTTTACTTAACATTACATCCATATCTGCTTGTGTTGTCATGAAATGGAACGATGATCATTTAGTTGCTTATATTCAATCATCTCATACCAAAGAAGAAGAACTACGTGAATATTGTCAATCTCATCTTCCACCTCATATGATTCCATCTCTCTTTGTTATACTTGACAAACTACCACTGAATGCAAATGGTAAAATAGATCGAAAACTTCTACCGCCACCTGATTTTTCATCGTCAACGGATAATATTGATGATAACGTGTCGCGCACTACCTTAGAACAACAATTACAAAATATATTTAGTGAAGCTTTCCATATTGAATCTCCTCGTATTGAAATTTCTTTTGGTCAACTTGGTGGAACATCACTCGGTGCTATCCTAGCACTTGCATTGATTCGTCAGCAGATTTGTAATAAAATTGACATTGGTCTTTTATTTGCTAATCCATCTATTCGACAATTAGCACAAGCTATTGAGCCTTTGATGATTTTGAATGCAGCACAAGAAACGGTGTTCACAACTGATCAATCTCATGAAACACATGCTCGTTTTTCACCTTCGTTTGTTATAGAATCTGTAGGTATTGCACTCCTTGTTTGTCAGTGGTTCTTGCCAATCATGGTGATTCATCGATGGTGTCCGTTCCTTTTTTCAGTCTTACCAGCTTTTCATCTTTTATTCTATGCCATTTGCTCACATCTACTATCACCGCGAAACATCAAAGATAACAATGTTTTCTCTTGGAGCTATTATCGTTGGTGGTTTTTAGATCGACTTTGGAATAATAATACATTTTGGTTGCAGCATATACTTGGCACACCACTCTACAATTATTATCTTCGTCTTTGTGGTGCGCGAATAAGTCTCAACACACATATTTATACTACAACTATCGATGCTCCATGGTTGTTAGAAATTGACGATAGAAGTTGGATTGCTAATGAAACGTGTCTGAATTGTTTATATTTTAATGACGATAACACTTTCAAACTGAGTTCAATTAGAATTGGATCTAATTGTTCAATCGGGACACGATCGATTTTATTTGATGGTGTTGATATGCAAGATAATATTATTGTTCAGCCTATGTCATCAGTCACTGGCTTCGTCGCATCTGGAACGATTGTCGATGGTGAAGAACACAAACCTCTTCCGTCAGATATCTCCATTATACAGAGTAGCAGATCACTATCCATATGGCATAAGATATATCAAATGATTGCACTTTTCTCAATCATCGGTTTAAATTGTACACTTTTAATCCTCGTCTATAAAGTTTATTCAGTTGGACAAATACCACTACCAATCAGTATTGCTTTTTGTTGGACTTTGTGGTCAATTATTGGTTGTTTAATTTCGCTTCTCCTATTGAAATTCATAGTAGGTCCATGTACTGTTGGTGCTATATATCCGATAGCATCTAGGTTATATTTACAAAAAATATGGCTTCGTCAATTAATTGTATCTAGTTTTCATCATGCTTGGCTATTATCGACTGGATACGATTATCTTTATCCTCATGTTCTTCGTTGGTTAGGTGCTGATATCGAAGAGAATGTCAAACTCGCTGAGATAGACACTTTTCTATCCTATCCAACAAATCTATTGAAAATTGAAACAGGTGTCACTACATTTGGTGGAGTTTCAATAGTTCCTACTGAGTTGACACTGTCAGGTGATCATCGTGTAGATCAAATACTGCTTGGATCCCATACAAACCTTGGGAATGGATGCTCAATATTGCCTGGCAGTTGCCTTGCATCTGAGACAATGATTGGCAATTTAACACGCATCTCACGAGACACAAAAAGCAAATACGGAGAAGTTTTCATGGGTGTTCCAGCTCGTACAATGCCATTTCAGATGCCTGTAACGCCACAAAACCAAGATCAGATCGAAATCATACCATTTTGGCATACATGTTTGTCTCATTATGTCAGTAAATGTCTTTTATTAAGCATTTATTCGTTTGGTGGTCTTGTTAGTGGATCAATCATTCATGCAATACTTGTCTGTGGCCTTTGTCGATGTCTTTCAAATAAGCGCCATGAAATTGTACAACAAATAATAGCAAGAGTGATTCCAGATCATGAACAATTTATTTGTCCATTTCTTGGCAATACGCAATGGCTGGTTCGACTATGTCGAGCATATGGTGCTGATATTGGTGAGAATGTCATAATGCCTGATGTATCCAGTATTACTGATTATCCTTTGATGACTATTGGAGATAATGTCCGAGTTCATGTGCGTACACAGATACAAGTAATACATAAGTTTTTTGTTATTTACTTCCACATAAAATTGTTTTTTTTAAATCTTTTCAGGGTCACAGTTTCGAACAACGTATTTTAAAATTAGCTCCTGTATCAATCGGTAATTCATGTATACTGATGAGTCACTCAATTGTAATGCCAGGTTGCAAACTAATGGGTAACAATCGTCTTTATCCCTTGACATTGATAATGAAAAATGATCAATTACCACCGAATACTCACTGGAAAGGAGTTCCTGCACGTAAGTCACTCACACAGATAATTTACTCTTATATAACACTTCCAAGATACTGTCTAATCATTATTAATGTTCATTTTTTCATATCCTATCGTTTCTTTTTAGTGAGATATACTGTTCTTCGAAATGCTTATATAATAGTTCTCATAGAAGAAGCTTAATTGAGTATAACATTTTCTAGATCTTCTGTTGGCAAGCCATGATAAAAATCATTTGAGTAATATTCTTTTACACTGATACTATATTTTTTCTAAAACTATTCCAGTGACCATAACATATGATATACTTTACATCGAATGTATTTTTTATCGTATTCTTTTGTTAATATGGAATTCAATTAAATCTTTTTGTCAGTTTCAACTTGTAATCATTCATAAGCGTCTCGTACTAGTATCAGATCAGTTTAAAATTATCATTTCATATTAATAAATAATAGTTTGTGACACAGAACCAATTTACAATCAATATTTTTCTGAAATATATGATACAAAGATACGATAAAGTACCGGATTTCTTATGTTTTAAATTCTACTTAAATTAACTAGTTTTATAATTAGACTGAAAAATTAAAAAACTATACATCAAACATCTTGATAAGATTGTGCATTCACACTATTTTCGAAATGAACACAAAAATCTTACATCTTTTTATGTTTATCTTACGTTTTGTCATATCTGTATTCTGATATCTTATTCTTTAATATAGCTCCGTTTGAAGTTAGACTGCTTACTTCGAATTGCTGCAAATGAATTCATTTATTGTTTTATTATATTAAATCTCTTTCTTATAGAATCTTACACAGTAAAAGCAAGATTATCTCGGCCAACAATAGTTCATGACAATCTAGTAAAATATCAACAAGGATACGAGACAACTAACAAATTGTTTCTCTGGTACGAACGAATTGCAAGCATCTATACGAATGTAAATGAATTACAATTTATGAATCATGGCTATGCAGATATGGATGAATATATTGATGATCATACTGGCTATTATTCAAGAAAGCTTTATGAACAGGTATGTAGAAAAGAATACAAGACTTTAGTGTTTCTTTTTTGTCCTACCTCGCATCCATTGTCAACAGAAGTTATCATTGTCTTTAATTTATAAGGAATCTGTATGGATATGAATATAAGATTGTCTTATTAGATGCTATACACTCTAAATATGAAAAGAAAATCATCCGAATCAACCTATTTACATATAATCGAGTTGATACACAAAGAAAAATCGAAAATTTTATGACTTTTCCGATACACAAGCCATGATTGAAATATTTTGTTTTATTTTCTAGGTTCTTGCAAATGTGACATTAACAGATCAGAACGTCCTTGAAATCAATTGTGGTAGAGGTGCTGGTGCTGCATGGTGTGTTCAGAATCATGCACCTTACTCTTACATTGGAATAGATTCTTCTCAAGATATCATTAACTTATGTCAACGAGTTTATTCGACAACTCCTCGACTTTTATTCGTGGTAGCTGATGCAACAAAACATTTACCATTTGAAAATGAATCTATTGATATTATTCTTTGCATCGAAGCAACACATGCTTTTGGCGAACCAATAGCAATCACACAATTCGCTAATGAAGTCATTCGTGTACTTCGTCCAAATGGATATCTTCTATGGTGTGATTTTTGTTACGTGAGTGGATCAGATACATCAATTTACGACCTGATACCAAATGATGAATTAATTATTGAAGAAAAGATTAATATTACAAAGAATGTTCTTCATGCACTTGACATTCAAAATAAATCTCGTACTGATTTCATTGAACGTTATATTCAACTTGAAGAACAAGAATATTTTCGTCTGTTTGCTGGATTACCCAGTACTCAAATCTATGAAGACATGAGTCAAGGACGTTCACAATATTGGCGAGTTGTATTTCGAAAGAAGACAATAACAGATGTGCCTGCCACCTGAAATCAAATTTTAACTGAACAATAGAAACACTTTTTCTTTTTTCAACTAATCATACTTTTTATTTTTGTCCTTACTTACTAATCTCATATTATTCTACTTTATACTAATATCTCATTTTTATTTCTTAACTAATAAATTATCTTTATAGTCATGAATCTCTCTTCGTTTCATCACATTGAATAAGATAAAGTTTTAAGAAAAAGTACGTATTAAATTATCTTTTTATTTTTGACACAAATGTTGTATCAGTGGGTGTGAATGTTAAATCCATTCTAGGCCCATAGCCACTTTCATATTCTCAATAACCACTTCTTCATGTTTTAGAAACAGTTTTACTTATACAAGAATTTCAAATCAATGATTAGAAGCATAATTATTTTGTTGTGTTAGTTTAATATATTTACTAATTCGATAATGATCATAATATGGAAAAATAAATTGATTATTAAATGTTGTTTCTGCTAGATATTCTTGGAAAATAAGTTTCATTTTTCTTGTGTTATTTTTTTCTTATATTTTACATCATATTTATATATCAACTTCTTTCCTTTAGTAGTTCTTTCGCTATTGCCAACATTCTGTGATATATATATATATATATAGATAACGAAAATGAGATTATATGGAATTTGATTGATTTCTCCGAATCGACCTACAAAAGATAAACGTTTTTTCAAGAATTGTTGCACATGAAATAGTAAAGAAATTAATCAAGTAATTAATATCACCATCTTAAGGGTGTGGGTGTGAGTGAAAGTATTAAATCCCTTCTAGACTTGGAGCCACACCCACACCCACCTGATTGATGATCTAGAATACGGTAGACGAGTTCTACCGTTAGTGTAAAGAAGGTAGCGATAGTTTGATTTGCTACTGAAGATTGTTGCTGAAATGTGTGCTATAGAGCTTTATATGTTGACAATATAGTATGCTGTTATTTTTTTTCTCTTTCGATTGATTTCACATGATGTTGTAATTATATGTTAGAAAAAACACAAAAAAAGTTAGTTTTTCTTTCAAAAACAACTCGCAATTCTCTTTATAAAGTTCATTCAAAAAAGTATTTTAGTAAAACAGATTAACTTATGACTGTATATTAGTTATTGTGACTGTTTCAAAATTACATTCATTATATGAAATAGGAAAGTTTTCAATATTCATTCAGATGTTTTGAAGGGAAATACTTTAAATAAATTACTTATAGAGTTTTGTTTAAGATTCTCTCTTTATAATACAAGTAAGAGGAAGATATGTGTTTGAATAAGTTGTGAAAAAATCTTTTCACTGTTAAATTTTTTTCTAGTATTGACATCTTTTACTTATATGTAATAAAGTTGATTGAGAATATTATAGACTAAACAACATTTGCAATATAGAGATAACTATGTTTATAACGCAAGTTACAGTTATAAGAGAGTACGGTGTTTATTTTGTTGACATCATGAACAATTACAAATAATAAATATGACTTATGACTTAATTAATTTAAAAGATATTTTTTTTATTTTATATTTTTTTGCGATCAAGATAAAAACAAAAGAGCAACATCAAAATAATAACAATCAATGAATGTTATGTTCATCAATAAATACTGAAGAAAACAATACAAAGATGCTTTCTTTCACTAAAAACAAATAAAATAAAATAAAATCTATAAATATAGATTGACAACTTTTTTTTCTTCTTAATAATATCTAATGATTGATATATTAAAGTATATAGGAAAGTACTAAATGGAAATATTACATATTGTGATATTGACGATGATTATTACTAATTTTTTGTTTTACTATTCAAGTTTCGATTGATTGCTTGACGTTGTTCGTCATTTAAATGTTTATTTATATCCGATAGAAGATCAGGATGCATTTCAAGTAATCTTTAAATATAAGAAAATATATTTCTTGAATTATTAATGAAAACAATATATATACCGATAGATTTTTTGACGAGCATTTTCTTTTTGTAAATTTGTTATACGATCATTTATTAATGAAGATTCATTAAATTCGTCAAGCCATTGAACAACTTCCTTATCATTTGTCCATTGAAGACACTATCATATAGAATTATTTTATAAACAAATAAAGAAATAAGTTTGAATTATTTTACAGTATCTTTTTTTATCTTCGTTGAACCATTGTTGTAGATAATTTAATACTTTATGATAATCTAATGAAGAATCAGCGGTAAGAAGTATTTTGATTGCATGATCTTCTCCTAAACGTCGTTTTAAACTCCAATAAAAGAATTCTCGACTTGTTCGCCAATCAAGTATTTCCTTCAAATAAACGAATAATTACACACCCATAAGAAGTTAAAAGCAAAAGAACTCAAACAATTTATTTTCAAAACGCTAGTAACATAGTAAAGATCTAAAGCATTAGATAATAGTATAGACTAGGATGTGGGTGGGTGTGGACATAGTTGTTACTGTCATACTGAGACCCACACCCTCAATTTTATTATTTTCTATTAAGTTGATAGAGATAGAAATAAAGCACATAAGTTGTTCTCGAAAATGATTATTATTATTCTTTACAAAAAAATAGTGTATTATTCATTTTTGTTAGACTTAAATATGACTAAAGCATGATCATTATTTTCACTAAAAAATTTGGTCATTGTCGCAGCCATATTAATTAACAATAAGTACAAGACGGAAAACATGTTACTATTCATTAGCGAAAACTACTATAATATTGTTTACAATTCTTAGTTTATTTAATACTTCTGTTTAGAGTAAATATTCAACAACAATTGATATGATTTCTTATCAGCAAAAAGAAAAAGTCAATGATTAAGAAATTTTACACACATGCGTATAGTTTACATATATTTATATACGACTGTTATAAATATACAGATTAAATCTATCGATACTCGATCTATATATAATTTTAATAATATAATTAACTATTTGTTGAAAGAAAAATAACGAAGAATCAATTGACTTTTTAAGTATCAAGTGATTATTTAATATTTAACTTAATTATACAAGCAGTGAAAATTTATATCAGTGACATTAAGACAAAGATAGACTGGATGCCATATAAGCATAATATATTTATCATAGACCTCTTGTTAGTTAGAAAATTATTTCTTTTTAATCACTTTATAGAAAATGAACAAAGATCTAAGATCATCAAAGTTAACGTTTTTTCATTTATCTATTATCTATTATCTTTTTATAGAAGGAAATATCGATTGAATCTACGACAAAATAACATTACTCAAAATGAACTACACTTTTTTACCATAACTTCTTATTGTTTTTTTATTTGATTGTAAAAACCAAAAATATGAGAAATACTTCTACGTAGAAACTATTGTTCATTATCATTTTCTTTATCGAATAATTCAGTTTTAAAATAATAATATAACTAAATTTTCCTTTAATATACAAGACTTAATAATACAATTTTGCTTATTTTAGATTCATATTTTTAATAGAAAATAGTTTATATTTTGCAAATACAAATGAAATATAATAATAGAATAGTTGGCTATTAGATCGGACATCATAATCAGCTTTCGATCGATATAATATACATTATTTTCTATCGAGATTATGAAACGCAATCATTCATAGTTTTTGTTTTTGTTTTTATTTTGACATCAATCTTCACTTTCCGTAAGGAATTTTTGTACCGGAAATTATAGTGAATAGACTGAGATTTCTCTTACAAAAAGATTTTATAATGAAAGTAAACAACTGCAAATATTCTTTTGAAAATCTAATTATAAAATCTAATGTTGTCTGATTCGTATACTAAAAATAAACTTAATATTCTATGTTTCTTTGTTATAATTAATTGTGTTCTTATAGAAAAATAACTAGTCATGGATAGTGCTATAAAGTATTACAATATTGAAGATATTATTAGTTTTGACAGATAAAGTGCCTAATAAGGCATGCTTAATAAGACCAGACAGATATTTTTGATGAAGAAGAAAAAGGAAATCAAAATACATTATTAACTTTATTTGACAGATATATGAAAAAGATTGACTCTTTTATATACGTCATCTACGCAATGAATTTAAATAAATGTAAATGATGAATGTCAAATATTCTTTTTACTTTTTTCAGCTTAAACTTTGTCTATGACACGAAACAAATTAATAATATACATTCACCGAAAGAAGAAATAATAATAAGAAATTTCACACGAAATAATCAATCCAATATAAGAAAAATGAAAAAAAAAAGAACAACAAAATAGCATTGAGCAATATAATATAAACA
>CAJNOI010000445.1:37422-50000 GCA_905250115.1 Adineta steineri | reverse complement strand
TATTTTCGAAAGCATTTGTTGACCAAGTTGTAAACTCATCCCAATAATCTGCTGTGCATAATCTGTACCTTGAGCATCAACCATCATTTTTATGTGTGGTAATCCTTCGAGGAAAATAGAAATCATATTCGTAGAATTTGTTGATGATTGATATTGAAGAGCTTTGTAACAATATTCTTCTGCACAATTAATATTACCGGATTGTATGCTACCCATTACTAATAAACTATAAACAGCAACGAGAAAATCTTTATTGGTGGAAAAATATGGATTTACTAATGCTTTTTCTAAATATTTAATTGCTTGTGAAGATCTTTGATTTTGTATTAGAAAATATCCATATAGAAAATAAAAAGTAGCAAACATTCTATGAGTTGATGGATAATAAGATTTCATATATTCTAAACCCTTTTCCATAAAATTTAAAGCTTCCGATGTTTTATTTAAACGACAATATACAGTTGCCATTTGTAAATAAATAATTCCATTAAAAACATTTCCAATTGTAAAAGGTATCGAAGATATTATTTCTAATGCTTCTTCCCAATGATTAAGAGCATCATTTAATTTTTGTTCTTCGGAAAATCTATTACCTAAAATTAATAAACGGATTTTTTCATTGATGTCATTATCAAATTGTTTATTTTGTAGAAATGATTGTTGGATATTTAATAAGATTTCATTTCCTTGTTGATCGGGATCATCTAATGTATGAGGATGAGGATGAGAAGATGGCATAAACGACGTTTGTGTAGATGATTCAAATGATTGTAATGCATGTGAAAAATATTTTGATGCTAATTCTTTTTCTTCGATTCCTGTAGGACCTGCACCGAATAATGTATAGATTAATACTTTCAATTCGTTATCAATCCAGTCATTTTTTAAGAGTATTTCAAAATATCGAATACTTTTATTGGATTCACCAATAAGAAATAAAAATCCTCCGAAACAAAATAAACATATTTTATCATTCAAATTAAATGAGATTTGTTCTTGTTTAGTTTTGTTTGAAGAATAAAGAAATCGATTGAGTATATCGAATAAAAAACAAATTGATCTTTCACTAGAACGAATTATATCATAATTTGTTTTATTAATGAATTCAAGTAAATTATTATCTGAATCAATAAGTTCTTTCATTCGACATTCTTTTTTGTAGATATTGATAACAAATTCGTGTGTTAAATCAGCAAGAACAAATTTTATTAGTTCTGTAAATGATCTAAAATGGCCATGAGAAGTTGTTGTGAATAATTGTTTAAATATATAAAATGGAATTTGTTTACCAGATATTTCATATAAATGACTTTTAACTTCATTCATCAATCTGTTTACATTTTCATCTGCTTTACAATCGGTTAATTCCAAATTGACTATCATACAATAATCTGTATCCTCAATAGAAATAAACTTGAAAACAGTGGACATACCAAAGAGAATTTCTTCTTCATCTTCATAGTCACTAAATTGCTTAATGTCAGCAAATATTTGAGTTCGAGTATCATTTTTTACCTCGTCATTGATTGTAATTTGAAGCATCACAGACGTGTTCTTATCAGCGCCCAAAATAAAACCAAGAGCCACATCACGATTGACTGTTGTCGATAAAAATGTGTTCATTGCTATAAGATCACCAGATTTACTTTCACGAAATTTCTTTAATTCATTAATATGCCACAATGCTTGTCCACGATACACAGTCAATGGTCGTTTACTATACAATTTATCCTTCTGTTGTACATATAGATGTTCTAATTGGTTACTAAGATCTTTAACAAATGAATGAAATTGTATTATCAAATCACTATCCACAATTCGACATGCTTTGTTAAATGCACGATATAGAAATGAATCTCTCGTATACCATTTTATAGCTTTAGGCGATGTATACGTCGTTAAGAATTCATCAATATGTGCTTGTTTAATATTAATAGAATCACTTATATCGATTTCATTTACACGATGAGACGCTTCAATGATATTTTGATTGTCTATGGGTGAACAAGGAATGTTAAAAAGTACATCAAGCATAAATTGATGCCATAAAAATGTTTTAGTATCATCATCTTTCATATGACAAAGTGAATATTGTTCAAGATCTTGACGAAATATACTGAAAGGTATACCGGAAGAAGGATATGAGGGTAAAATATTCACTGGAGTTGGCGTGGCCATTTGATTTTATTTTACTTTGTCAATTGTTTTGAAAAAAAGAAGATATTGTCGTTAGTTTATTTTCTTTTATGTAGGTATGACAGATGAGACAAGTACGATAAGATATAGTTTTGTCTTTCATTAAAAACTACCTTTATACAATATGATAAACACCACACACACACATTATTCGTCTCTTCTTTTCTTTTTTTCTCTTTGATGTTGGTAATATAACTAGAGTCAGTGGTAAGAATTTTATTTTTGTGAATATATATTTGTCGAGTCATTCGATAATATTTACTTATGATTATTCTTATGTAGTTCTAAAGAAGAAAGCAATGAAAATATGAAGACATGATTCAGTCTCTTTTTCTCTTCGTTATTATTCAAAATATTTGCACATATTTTAAACACATTGTATTAAACGTGTCATTTAAAGAATAAAATTGCACAATTTTTTCGATAAGTTTTGACATGTATGATAAACATAGAGAATAATAATATTATTTCTTTCTTTTCTATAATTGCTTCAACGTGAATCGATTATAACAACCTTTCTATATGTACATATGTTTCTTATTGGAATAATATTTTTTCTGTTCTGTTCTAAATCATCAAAAGATATTTTTTTGTAAGAAAAAAACAAGAATATATTTGTCCTACTTTTATTGATAATATAATAACTGAATCGATTTTTTGTTAATAATTTTAGAATTAAATCTTAATGGATAAAAATGAAGAAATCTCGGATATAATTTGTGATGAGAATGATTCTCCATTAAAAGGTATTCGTTCAGGTGCAGTTCTCCGACCAGAACCACTTTTTCATCGTCGCACTCGATTAATAATTGATACACATTATAATGCTGAACATAATTTATTACGAAATGGTGTTGAAGAAATTGAATTTGAAAATTTAAAATTAATTTCATTAGATAAATTATTTGATAATAAAAATGATGTTTTTATTGGATTTGGTAAACCAAATGTTTATTTAACAATTCCAAATGAAAATTATGATCAATATATTAAATTTGCTGCATTTATCTTATGGCGTCAATTAAGTGCGATTATTCCAACAAAAGCTCGGGTTCAATCAGGTTTTATTATACGTTTTCGTGATTTATCTAAATGTCAAATAGAAAAAATTCGTCAATCAATGATAAAACATTCAAATAGTCGACATGTTTCATGTGCATATGCAAATGCATGTGTATTAAATTCAGCTGGATTTACAAGTGGTGATTACGAGTTAACAAATCATTATGGTGCACGTTCATTATTTCAACGAATTTATGAATATGGTTTAGAATTTGAAGGAATAGAAATCAAATTAGATTTTATTCGAACAACAAAATTATCACTGGAAGAACATTTTCATGAAGTAAGAAAAAAAGAATTTACAAGTTTAACTCGAACATTTAAAAAAGTTTATAATGAATGTTTATCATCAAATGATAAACAACGTGCACCATTAATTCATGTTCAAGATATTCCAATGAATCCAATTATTATATCAAATGAAAATTCTTTAACGAGATTACAAATCTCACGTCCAAAAAGAATTGGTGCTATTATAAGAAAAATTTGGGGTTCACATACATTATTTAAAGTTATTCCAAATCGTGAAAAAATTGATATTAATTCTTATCTTCCACAAACATTAAAACCATTTTCAATTCAAAATCCAGATTTATTTACAAAAATAAAAAAATATTTTCTTTTTTCTCGACCAGTTGTTACAATAATAAGAAAACAAATGGCTTCACTTTGGGATGATCACGGAGAATTTTCTTCTCAATCATTAGCATCAATGATGAGTATTAATACAAAAAATGAACCACATCCATATAATATTATTATTACTGGACATCATTTAATAGGGATGCATAATAATCCATTTTTAAATTCCAAATTAGTTGATTGGTTATTATCAAAACATGTTCTGATATCAGGTTATGATGATGATGTTAGATTTGCTGGTGAAGCTTGGATGGAACATCAAGAACAAGGTGTTATTATTCATATTAATAATAATTCAGGAACTTATAAACCTAATAATCAACAACTTATTAAAGCTTCACAATTTATATCTCATGCATTTCCCGGATTAAAAGTTCAAATACATGAAAATCAACAAATTTTATCAAAACAAAATTCAATCGACAAAGACAAAAATCAGTTTTTTACGATTAAAAATCTATTTATTATATTATTAGCATTCATCTTTTGGTTATGTTTTATTAAATTTGGTTATTTCAATTAAACATTATTTTATTACTTAGAGAAAACTATTCTCCATCGTTTTATTTCTATAAAATATATTATTTTATATCAAATTCAAAATTAGTCGAAAATTTAATTTAATTGTTTTTTTCATTGTCTCTCTTACTTAAATGAAACGAGAAAGAGGAATAATATTTATATGAATGAAAATAAAAAAAAGTGATTTAATTAGTTGAGTAAGTAGGTGCAGCTGTTGTACTGTAAAATACACCGAAACCACCAAAGAAAAATGCCAATGAAAGTAAAAAAGAAATTATAATAATAATCAATTTTGATTTTGTTGGATCATCAAATTTACAAATATTCCAATATAAATTTGGACATATGCATAAACCAGAAAGAATTCCAATAATAAAACCTCCAATATGTGCCATATAATCTATCATTGGTACGAAAACACCAACTATTAACCATCCAATAGAAAAACCTCCATCAATAATTAATCTAAACCAAGGTTTGGATAAATTTTTCCAATTACGAATCATATCGATTAGATAAACAGCAAATATTCCATATAATGCTCCAGATGCTCCTACACTAGCTAAAAATACAATATCACTAAATTTTTTTGTTCCTTATTTATGCTTATTTACTTACAAGATTTTGGAAGTCCAATTGCACTTAATAATATTCCACCAATACCTGATAAAATATATATAATACCAATACGAATTAAACCAAATTTTTTTTCTAATGGTATTCCAATGACAAGTTGGATTATTAAATTTATAACGAAATGAATTATTCCAACATGAAGAAATATTGGAATTAAAAATCGATAAATTTGATATGGAAAACCTTTGAAATTTTGTGCATTACATAAATATCGAAGACATTCTTCATAGGTACATGTTTGACTATTATATTCACAATTAATTGTTTCATTTAAATAATTTTCTTGTGTTGATTTCATACAAAGAACATATTTAGCTCCATTACGAATAAGTGTTACACTTGATGGACCAGCCATTGGATCATCAGACATTGAAGATAAACCTTTATTATCAATTATTGTATAGATAAGTAACGCCATTTCAACAATACTGATTAATATTATGAATATTGGAAGATGTCTACCAGATTCTGGACGAGTTTCATCTATGAAGAATTTTTTTAACCAAGACATTTTGATGAAATAAATGAAATTTTTTCTACGACAAATATACGTATATGAAAGAAATATGTTTTATGTAAAAATAATTCATACTTGATTCTTTTCCTGACAAAATTTTGTTCGATCTTAACTTCTATAATTTTATTGTTATGTATTTTTATTATGATGAATAATATTCTCTTTTTCTATTCTTTCCAACATACGAATAAATAAGTTGAATAAACAAAAATCATTCGTATAAGGATTCGATTTTTTAAATTTACACTGCATTTGTAAAAAAACAGAAGATAAGAAAAAAATCTAATCAATTTCTCTTATCAACAAAAGACAAACATTATAAATTCATTTCAGATTTTACTTCTTGCATGAGTAATAGAAACAACATGAAATTATTCAAAAAAAAATAATTCATCCCTATTCATTTTTTTCTCTTGAAGAGATAAATCAATAGTGGAGATGAAAACCGGATAGTAACAGATCATTGAATGGATATATATATATTTGTTCATTAATGAAAAAAATCTGTTTGATAATTATCTCTGATATACAATTCTTTTGTGATGTAACTGATGTATGTGTTGAGAAAAGATATTACACATTTTCTCATCCACATTACGAAGCTGAACAAGATTAGAAATATAGATGAGAAAGACACGAAACGATATTTGAAAATTTGAAGTCTTAGCAGTGCAACCTCACATAATAACATAGAGTATGTGATGGGTGTGGATGAGAATTCAAGATGTGTTTTCAGTTACCATTTATATCCATGGAGACTTATAAAGAAGACAATTAAATATTTAGAATAATTTTTTTTCCTACTAAAATATTATTCTAATAACTATATGAATTACTAAGAGATGAATTTATGCGATATAGACGAGATCAGATATGTCATCGTACATAAAGAAGTAAGTTGAATTCCAATGATGTTTTTTAAATAATCAACAATATGTGATTTTTGATTCGTAAAATAATATATTTCTTGATAAGTTTTCTTCAGTACCTTAAAGGTTTTCCATACAATTTTTTATTTCTATTTTTTTTTGTATATTCATATTGTATATATTTTCAATGACGATTGTTTTTGTATTACATAAATGTAAAAATAACTATTTTCTTTTTTAATTATTAATGGTATCCTCCTAATGTTGTTGTGAGAAAGTACATTTCTAAGACAATGGCGTATGTAAAAAGACGTCAGAGTTTAGACATTTACGTCATCAGTCAAGTAAATTAATTGAGAAGAAATAAAAAGAAATTGTTAATAACCGTTGTTTTCATATATTTTATTGCACAGGTAAAAAAAAGTATGTATAATTTATCTCTATCTGACGTATTTTATAATGCAAAACAAAAAAGCCAATACATTGTTTCTGATATATTTAATATCATGTGTGAATGTCAGGTATTGTCATACTTAAAATAATAATTAATTATTTTCTCTCTCTCTCTCCCTCGATGTACAACCCATATATATATTGATACATTCGTATATGTTTTCATCATTCAATAACCTAGTGATTCTTATTCTATCTGTGAATATTTATTGATTGGAATATTTTCATTAAAATGAGTGTATTCGTCAATTCTCGTCATGTTGTTTATCGTGATCCATTCGATGATTTTCATGTGACATATATTAAAAAATCTCCAAGACGTATTTATTCAATCGTCGATAAGCCTACCAGAATTGTTACTGTTAAATCAAGCCCATCTGTTCGATATCGTGTCAAAACAAGTAATCTATTTCATTCATCACCATTCAACTTTATCATCTAATCAAAATCAAATTTTTCTATAAAAACTCTCATATAATATAATCACACAAGAACTATGCATCTTTTTATTTTCAATAAATAAATACACATCAGAGTTTTGAAAAGAAAATTTCAATTTCAATCTAATAATATCTCTTAATCAAAAATCAAAGTTAAAACGATATATGATCATTGATCGACTAAAGAGATAATTTATTCATTTTAATATCTACGCCATATGGTAATTAGATAGTTTATCATCTTGTCTAAATAGAATTTCTTGCAATAAGATTTCATTTTTCATAAAAATGTGTTTGTAATCACCCACAGATAAATTTTGTTCCGCTATAGCAAATCTAAAATAAAGTCGATTAGAAAAGAGTCAAAAGTTATGATCAAATTCCTATATTTAAAATCGTGCACATAATTATAGTAAATGTTAGTATTACACTAATGCAACAGAAATTTATTTTGAAGATTCTTCTAATTATACAAATGCTGAGGTAAATGCAAATGAGGGATAAGATGAGTACTTGAATTCATCCGATCTCTAATACAAAATGCTTATAATAGTAAATAAAAAGTAAATCAACAAATGAATATATAATTCCATTGAAATACAGTTGTTTAGTTGTTATTTTTACCTATTTTATATTGATTTCTAATATGTATTAAATGTTTTTAATGTTGTTATCTTGTAAATTATACATAAAATTTAATTATTTGTTAAATAAATTATTTTATCTTCTATCGTATGTTTGGTAGATTTCGAGTTTGTATTTATATTAATAATCATAGAAAATGAACCGAATCTTAAAAGAATCTCGAATTAGAATTTTCTACGCAATTCTATCCTTTTCGTACATTCCTTTTTTCTCTCCACATGGATTCTCTATTTTTCTTTCTTTCGAAATATTATACGATAAGATAAAATTATGTGGCTAAGACAAGAAACGATGAATTACAATTCTAATAATATCGAAAACATTTCTGACTATTTATTTATATCCAAATAGTATATCGAAAATAAAAATATTTCTTATTAATTAATCATTGACTAGTTTGAACATCTAATAAATACAAAACGTACGATAAGTGCATGGAATAATCTTAGAGATTTTTATGTTTTACAAATAAATTCTAACAGATTCCATAGTTTATCTATGAAATAATTTTCTATTAATATTCATCATCATCATCTATTATTTTCTATTAAATCTTAAAAATAGAAAAAATCTATGTGAATATTGGAATAAAGATATAATCGATACAAGTGTACTTGGGTTTAAACTTAATAATTAGATTTCGTTTTTGAATAATCTATCAACTAATGTTATACTCGAATAAATCTTATTTTCTGTATAGAATATTTACTGATTGACTTCGTAGTTCAGGTGGAAAAGATAAAGTCTTTTACATGAATTATGATTATCTTTAGCTAGTTGAAAAAATTTTCTACATAAAATATTTTCAAATGATTTTAATAATCCATTCAAAGAATCGACGTTTGGTCAATGATTTGGGAGAAAAGAAATAACTATGTCTTATAAATATTTCATTATTTCGATGCATTAAGGATATCTTGAATCAAGATAGTTTTAAAATTTATTAGAAACAAAACTTTTTATTTCATATCAATTGTTCTCTACTTAAATAACATTAATTATATTTTAGAAAGTTAAAGATCATTTTTCATATATTTTATTTTAAAATGAAAATTAAGTTGGATAATCGAAAAGAAAAGAAAAGTGAACGAATTATTATTCTTCGATCTTAATTCTATAGAATGATTTATTGTTTATCTCATTATGACCTAATAAAAGTCATAGGAATATATTTCTTAAATATTTGTTTATAAAAATCAGATTTATAAAATTAAATATATTGTTTATTAGAAAAACAAAAGTCAAATAAAAAACTTTCACAGAAAAAAAATTAAAAATGTTGAATATAATATATCAAAACTAACTCAATCAAAACAAATATTAATTCAATTGATTATTAATAAAATATAAAGTTTTTGTTAAAAGAAAATTCTTTTATTTGTCATCTATTTATTTTAGAAAACAGTTTGTAAAGGTATAGATGTTCCACTAAAAAATCAAATAAAAAGAATTTTTAATATTTTAAATAAATTTAATTTTATCGTCGTGTAAAATAAATAAAGGAACCAACAGCCGCTGAACCTGTTGTTAATACACCAGCTTCTAAACCTACTTTCAATCGATAATTTTCATTTTGAAGATCTTGAATTAAATTTGTTAATGCTAATCGTTCAATTTCATCAGGTGATAGTGTTGTTGTTGCTGTAGTTGTATTTGGATTTATAGTTGATGATACATAAGGAAATGTTGCTGTTACATTTATCCAACAATCCCAATATAAACATACTGGTAAACAAGTTGTTGTTGTCGTTGATGTTGTTGCTAAAATTATATTCACATTTATATATTACTATACTGATCAATTAATAACAACTCGATTTTATATTGAAAATCTTCAACTTATTCTTCAAAAAATATTCACTACTTTTATTTATAAACAATGTCATTATTAATTATAACATATAGATTTTTCTAATTTTAATAATTTATTTTCTTTTTCAAAATGTTCAAATAATATTTCTTAGTAACTGATAATAAATAAAAGTTATTTTCATTTTTGATTTCCAAAGTAATTTTCCCTACTCTAGATTATTTCTGAAGTAGTTTTTTTATTGTAAGTTTTTCTTATCGAAAGAAGTATAATTAAATTTAACCGATATAGAAAAAATATGTATATATAGTTTATCAATAAATTATTTAATTAGAATAAATAATTTTCTTTTTTTCTCTTACTTGATTAGAATCAAATTGATTTATTTAATTTTGTATAAAACTTCATTATTCTATCGTTATAATTGTATAGTCATTGTTTAGAATTAATCAATTGAGATTTTAATCGTTTTCTTTGACTATTAAATGTAAATTTCAAACGATAATCTTGTTTCAATTAAATAATAATAATTATAATATATTTTCTCTTTTATCAATTCAATATCATTTCTATTCTAATAATAATCTTATCTTTTTCTATTTGACAAACAATGATAATGTGTGAGAAGTAAAAAAAAAGAATATTCTTTTTCTTTTTTTTTTGATCAAGGTTAGAAAGTATATTACGTCAATTTCTTTTCTTTCTTTTTTGCATGAAGAATAAATACTGCGTATATTTTTCTTTTCATTCTATGTTAAAGATGTCCATTGCGTATATTTTTTTCTTCTTCTTCTTCTTCTTGTTAATGATAAGTTAATATTACGCACATTTTTTAACTGAAATATTCTTCACATCTTGACTATGCGGTTTTAATCGACGCAAAAACATCTTTTTCTATTCTAATATTTTACGTTATTTAAATAATATCTATTTTTTTGCGTATTTCTCAACTATAAATATATGGTGAAAAATCTAGGAGAATATAACATTTTTATAAAGCTATTATATAAAAAAGTATTAACAAATAATTAATAATATGTCTACATTAAACTCATCAAATTTAAATCAACAAATTGATCAAGCTGCTAATAATCAGCAACGACAACAGGATCATCAACAGCAAAATCAAGGCGCTGGTCAAAACAATAATAATCAGCTCAATGAACGAGATGATCAAAATCTTCTTAGCCAAAAACAACAACAACAAGCTAATCAATATGCTAATGATTACAATCAACAACAACACCAAGCTGATCAAAATCAACAAGCTAATCAAGGTGCTATAAGTCAACGACAACAGCAGCAAGCTGGTCAAAATGCGAATGACCAATAACAGCAACATGATGATCAAAATCTTCTTAGCCAAAAACAACAACAACAAGCTAATCAATATGCTAATGATCAGAACCAACAACAACAGCAACAACAGAATTGTCAAAATAATAATAATCAACAAGGTAATCAAGGTGCTAACGCCCAGCAACAAAAACAAGAGGATTGTCAATCTGGTTGCGCTCAACAACATCAACAAGCTGGTCAAGGTGACAATGCTCAACAGCAACACCAAGCCAAATTTATACATTAAACATTAACTATTTTCTTTTTCGTTTCATGTTGAATATTTAATGTTTATATTTTATTTTATGGGATTCTCATGTACGTTTTTGAGATTTCAATGTAAATATTAAAATAAAATAATTATTCGATAATTTATTTCTTTTCAAATATAAAACAAAATCTTTTCTATTGGAAAACAATGTTGAAAGAAGAAATGAATTGAAATTGATATGAAACAAGAAATATTATTTAGTGTTTTTGTTATATGTGATAGTTGTGAGAACAATTTTGTATTTTCTCATGATTTTCGAATGATATCTTATATGTATATGTTGATCACAACAAACTCCAATGATAAATATTAAAACGATGAGTTTCTCAATGGGATTATTTTCTAAAGAATATATCTAAAGCATATTTTTAACATTTATTTTTCATATTTTAATCTTTAATATTGTGTAAACAGATAAATAGATATTTCGTTGATCATTTGTTTTTCTTATATAGATCTGAAAAGAGTTTTATAGATGTCGCTCATTTTCTTATGTATAGCGAGATTTTCAGTAACATTTTTATGTTTAATGACGATAATAATAGTAGTATAACATTAATACTTGTTTTTTTTTATAGTATGTGTAGAACAAAGAAGAAGAATTTCAAAATTTCGATTCAGTTTTAAATAGAAGAAAATCTTTAAGTAATTATCATCTATACTATTAAATATTAAGTTGAACAATTCAAAAGAAATTTGAAAAATTGAAATCTTTCATTTAAGATACACAAAAAATACTTCTCACCATCAATGAGATTTTATTCTTCAACAACTGACTTTTTCGTAAAAACAATGTCAATATTATATTCTTTCGCGTACATGTTCATCCTCATCTATATATTATACTTTCAACATCATGAGAACATATTGTATTATACGAAGTTAAATATTGTTCAATAAATCTTAAAAAGTATTTTATTATTTATCACAACTAAACTAGAAATTATTCATCGAGTTTTATTTATTCAATGAATTCTTTCTTTTTTATAGTAAAGATCTACTGTGTAACCTCGATTCATTTTAAACATGAGAATCATCTTTCGAACAACAAGTCAAGAAATATTTTCATAGTGTCTCTTTGTTAAAAAAATCAATAAAGATCATCGAATTTATTTTTCTTGATATAAACAAAATGATGAGAAGAAAAAAAATGAAAAAATCATGTCTATTGAAAATT
>CAJNOI010000445.1:24173-37322 GCA_905250115.1 Adineta steineri | reverse complement strand
AGTTGATTTTTTATTACTAATATTAATGATCAGTGACAAAAATCAACGAATAAGCTAAAGTAATGTTAACAGATAAAAAAATAGATGCGGGGGTTGATGCACTTGTATTGTATTCATCTGTCATATTGGTACTAATACTCATGTATCCACTCTCAAGTACAACATTTGATGCTAAATTTATATATATAAATATATACGAAGAATTTGAAATCAATTTTACAATTGCTATTGTAAAAAACTAATCGAAAGATGAATGATTTATTCTCATTCGATTTGTTAAAAGTGTAAAGAATTAAACAAGAAAATGAATCATTATACAATACTAGACTTTATATTTTTTTTTCAAGATGAAATACACATAATACTCGAATATAAATGCGAAGTTTCCACATATTTCTTGTATACATTGAAAGTAAATGTATATTTGAATAATATAGTGAATCTTTATTCATACTATTAATTTCGATTGTTTAACTACATCGATGGTACTATCTTTATTTCCCGAGAAATTTTCTAAATAAAATAAATCAAAATAATTTTATCGTTTAGAAAAACAAGAATTTGATCAAATAAATTTATCGAAATTTTGAATTATTTTTATTCAAGAATAAAGAACAATAAATTTATTTTTTCTTCATTTGTTAATCACGAAAGATTCTATTGTTTATAACTAAAAAGATTATTTATTTATAGTCTCATTCATGATTTTTTAGAACTGATGCTTGATTATTAAATGGAAAGATGATTTTATTATTGAATAAATGACATATCTATTACAGAATATTTTGGTGTTTAACACGCTTGATGAAAAATTCGAAATTGATTTTAATGAAATTTGAAATAACGTTTCGAAATATGTATATGAAATAATCATGCACTAGAAACTGGTAACTAGTGACAACTATCCTCTATTTATATTTTAGTATTTACATAAATATTACGTACTATAGAGAATTTAAAACAGATTATTTTACTTTATTTTTAACTGTAAATGAAACAATAGAATTTTCTTTTGTTTATATATACATTTTATTGTAGAGGATATACTGTTCAATTCATTGAAATATTTCAGAAGAGAAAACGAAGTTGATTGTCATATATGATTTCTTTTATAGAACAACGTGCTTTTCTTCGTCATTATATATAAAAATCAATAAGATAAATTCATCGAACAGATTTCATATGTAAAAGAACATGGTAAATCTATTAATGAGTTCATCTTGAGCAATAAACTATTATATGTATATTAAAAGTCCTTAATCGAAATACATATACAAATCAAATTTCTAATCTTCAAAGAATGTTAATCGACTTTTCTCTATAAATAAATATCATTATTACTCTTACAAAATAATCTGTTTGAATTAAATGGTTTGCATTGAAAATAAATTTAATTAGGCTTTTTTTTTATTATAAAAATCTAGAAAAAAATATTGATTTAATATAATACGATTTTCTGGTATCACATGACATTCAAAGAGATAAGAAAACTAAGAAAAATATATGAGAATATAATAATTTTTTCAGACAAAAATAATTCGCTCGATTAATTATTTCAATGACTGAAATGATGATAAATCTTCTATATCAATCATATGTTTTCAAGTTCATAATAACATCATATAATATCAAATAGTTTATTCAAAGTCAAATAAATAAAAATCGAGTTAATGATTGTTTCATAGAGAACAGATACTATATATATAATACTGAAGTGTTCAAATGTATAGAGTGTATTTATGAGATGTTCATTAATGCATATAATACCCAAAACTATTCGTTTTATTTCTATCAAGATCAATATTCGTTGGCGTGTCGTGATTGCATACAAATAAGACTATTTCTGAAGACGACACAATTTCATCGAATGAAATCTATTTAATGTTTTTATCTCTTATTCTATTTACTGATCATTTATAGATAGAATCAACAGAATTTTCTCTATTTACGTTGTATTTAACATCTATTTTCACTCATTTCATCTTTATTTTTCTTTTATAAATCTAATCGATCTTTTTATGAGGAAGAAAATAATACATATATCATCATAACTATTACTAAATAGAAGATTTCACATGAAAAAATGATTTGTAAATTCTATAATATGTTCAGTGTAAATTGATCTTTCTTGTCGTTGATCATCACCAGTCTTTCATTTAATCGTTCATAACTTATCTTCACTGAACAGATCAAAAGCAATCAAAGAAATAAGAATATCAATATATTCACTTTTACACGTGTTGGTATCATCGAAACATTCATTCATAGTCAATTGATACATGAAGTCAGTGTTGTTGTTGTTGTTATTATATTCATATGTTATATATTTTTCTCAATGCATTTTATTGTGCTGTATTATGATGATGATATTACAGTGTATGTGTACTAGAACGTAAGAAGAAATATTTTTCATGAAAAACATTTAGTTTGTTTTTGTTGATTAGTACTGTTTTTTAGTAAAAAGTGTATCAAATGACATTTACCCTTTCATAGTTGTACCCACTAAAATCAATGTGCAATTAAATTTAGATGTTTTCCACACTATTAAACAAATCAAAAGAAAAACGTTGATAATAAGTGTGAATTTCATATTTTTGTTGTATTGCATGAGTAAGAAATGATATGCAATAGTAGTTGATGTTTCATGTATTGCATGAATAGTAACAAAGCGTTACTTATTTTTCAACATATGTTTCTCTAGTCACATGTATATGTTAGGTATTGTCATATCAGAATAGTACTGAATTGTTTTTGACTAATAAAAATAAGTTTTTTTTCGTTTCTCTATCACTATATATATATGCACACACTTATTCTCATAGTTTCATAAATCAACTCTCATCGTACTTCAGTCTTACTATATACTACATTATTACTATTAATATGCCAGTCGTTGTTCGTTCATCACGCCGTGGTTGTCCTAGCAGTTCTTGCTGTGAACCATGTGGTGAAACTGTCTGTGAACCATGCTCTACTTCTAATACTGGTCCTTGCTCTGCTCCCGGTTCTGGTTCAGGTTGTGCACCCGGTTGTTCTCCTGGTTGTTCTCCTGGTTGTTCACCCGGTTGTTCTCCCGGTTGTTCTCCCGGCTGCTCTCCCAACTGTTCCCCAAGCTGTGCTCCCAGCTGTTCTCCAAGCTGTGCTCAAAGCTGTGCTGCTTCCTGTGCTCCCAGCAGTGATGCTTGTTGTGATCCTTGTGGTGCGCCCAAATGTAGCTCTTCCTGTTCATCTAAATGTGTTCCTTGCTGTCCATCTAAATGTGTTCCTTGTTGTCCATCCAAATGTGGTCCTTGCTGTGGTCCTTGCTGTGGACCCTGCTGTGGACCGAAATGTGGCCCTTGCTGTGGGCCCAAATGTGTTCCTTGCTGTCCATCCAAATGTGTTCCTTGTTGTCCATCCAAATGTGGTCCTTGCTGTGGACCCAAATGCGATCCTAGCTGTGATTCAACTTGTGATCCTTGTTGTGAGCCATGCTGTGGTCCCTGTGCAAAACCATGCTGTGGTCCATGTTGTGGTCCTTGTGCAGCACCATGCGGTCGACGATGTTGTGTACGTACCAATGTATGCTGCTGCGCACCACCCGTCAAAATTATCAAAAAGAAAACCGTTACCGTTCGTACAACAACCACCAAGATTTATTGCTGCTAACATTAAAATTTTTGTTCTTTCTCTATAAACTGATTCAATATCTCATATAGCAATGTTAGAGAGCACTCTAACAACGTTCGTATTATTCGTTTTTTTTCTCTACTCTTTCGTTGGTATGTGTATATATATATATGTAAGGATGTCTTTTTTTTCTTTTCTTCTCTTCCTTCTATATTCCACATAGCGATTATATTGTTCGTCCAGGTGTCTTTCCTTCTTATCTGTTCATAAGATTATATTGAAATTCTCATCTTCTTTCTTTTTCTTATTTTGCTCTATATTTTCGTTTACTTCTTGCACAGTAAGAAAGAAGATGAATTTCATCATCTTCTTTGTTTTTGTTCATTTTGATGAGAAGTAAGAGGAGGATGCACTGACATCACCCTCTTTTTTTTCTCATTATTTTCCTTTGTTCATAATCTCTTTCTCTTTTATGCTTTCCTGAATATTTATCATGTATTTGTATGTATGTATATATGCCTGGACAGGAAGGGTATAAATAGCTAGTTTCTTTTCTAAAATAAACTTAGTTAGTGAATACGAAAAATTTTCTTCTCCTTACTTGATCAATTCAATTACAAAAGGGCCTTGAAATAATAAAGAAGAAAATTTGTTTGTTTGTTCTTCACACATCGGGTCTCTGTATAATATACGATTATGACTAGAAAAAGATGAATACAGATCAATACGATCGAAGAAGTCGATGAAAAGAATTCTGAATCAAATCGACAATTTTCGAAAAATCGCAAAAAAAATGTTTTTGAATCTTCTCCAATTTTGAGTGTACTCTTCGATTTAAAACTTTCATCCCCGAAGTATTTGGTAAGTTCATTGTTGGACCGTCACAGTACATGTTTCATTTAAAAAGTTAAATGGTGTAGTCGTTTTTCCAGTAATACGAAAATGATAGAAGATAAAGACCTGAGATTTTTACCATTACAAACAAAAGATTTTGTTTTATCTCTTACTAGATATATATGTAAAATAATAAAATTTCTGTGTTATAGATCTCCAGACTATGGAAAAGCAATTGAAGTTGTTGAAAGTTTTTTTGAATTATTGATTTGAAAATCTTTGATCAATAATGAATCAAATATATATTTAGTTCTTCTTATTTTTTCTTTAAATAAACTAATTTCTCAAAACAATTGCAATTCAATGATGTTTATTTTATTTATCCAACTAGATCTAATTTATTTCTTAGTTGCGATTGTTTTACAACTATCAAATTTGAAAGATAAATTTCTTATTTTTTATTATTAAAATAAAGGAATACAAAGCATTATATGGTTCAAAATCAATTCAATTATGACGTGAATAAAAAGAGAGAATTAAATAATCTTATTTATAACTATTACTAGAGCATTAATTACAAATCGAAAAATTCTACTACTTAATGAAGATAAAAAAAATTGTTTATATTTCTTTAGCATTTGCATTATACACATAAAGAGTTACTCACACATGTTGATCGTTATTATCGATTGACACAGAAAAATCAATAGTAACATCATTTTTCTATTGTTTTTTTCTGACGTTTAGTATCCAGGACAACAAAGACATATTCTTTGGCAGTATCATCTTATGTTTTATTTTTCGTTGACAAGAAAAGCGTATCATTGAAAACCTTTCAGTTCATTCTAAACTGCTTCTGGAAAATTTTGAAATGAATTATATTAGAGATTAAAAGGACGAGAACGTATATCTCGATTATGGCTCAAGCAAATCAGCTAATGTTTTTTTTGCCAATAATAAAAGAATATTTCAGTTTTATATCTCTAAAGATATGTCTAAAGATAATCATTCATATGTATCACTATTAATCTCAACAAAAAGAATTTGCTTTTCACAAACAGAAAAAACAAACGATATAATTAGAGTATAGATAACTAGTTATGATATCCATCCACATTCTCAACTTTCACCAACTAAAGTTAAATTACAGTATACATCATTAATCAAATATTCTGCAAGATTAGTATCTCAAAAACATGCATCGACTACACCATTTAATAACTTATCTTGATCATGTAGCTATTGAAATTCTGTTATATATTAGCTACACTTACTTTTTTTTCCTCTTTTTCAGATTGTATACTATTCTTTGATTCTATTTACAATTTTAATAATCATTTCATATAGTAAATTGTTTTTGTTGTTTAATTTTTATCTCTTATATGAAATATTCAGCAATATCTATTTAATTTAATATTAGCATATATTGAACTTGAAATGAGTTTGTATTTGAATAATGAGAATTTTATTTTATATAAATACAAAAAGTATTGCATTACATATTGCATTCTAATTAAAATATTTAAAATTAATAGGTAAATATTCATCAGGAGCACAAAACAATTAGCTTAATCAATATTTGCTTGACTATAGTTTTCAAGTAGTGAGGTTTAATACTAGTAAGCCTATAACTGACGATTAACATACAATTCAATTAACTAAACAAAATGTTTTTGAAATCAGGTATATGCATGTTAAATTATGTGTGGACATAATTACCCTATTTATATTTTCTTTTGAAAAAATATATATTTTATCCACCTCACACCCTAACTTTTACTGGAGTGAGTTCATTGAAGATCTTGAGAGTGAAGGTGTAAGTTCCTTCTTTTAGCCTACAATCACATCCTTTAAAACGAAAATAAATAATAGAAACACAAGAATATTCAACCATAAAAGGAAAGTTTGAAACAAAAGCTTTTATCTCAATTATAGAAATTCCCTTGTTTTTAGTGAAGAAAAGGCTTTAAAGATTTTTCACGTATGTTTTTGTAGTCGCTGCATAGATCTATTCTTTTTGAAGCTAGGAATATATTGTGTTCACAATTACGTTATAAAAAATCAAATAAATGGATGGTGTACTGTAGAAACCTTTGTTATGACGTCTAAGCTATAAATAATATTTCTTTTACGTATATATTCGTACGTCATGTTTAACGTCAAAGAGAAAATAAATGAATAGATGTATAATTATTCAAGGAGAGGATGAGTCAATGTGCGTTGTATTATAATCGCTCGTGTATATACACCTATTTATAAATAATCTAATGACGTACCTCTCATCTATACAACAAACATATAAATACGACGATTAAACCTTCTCGATAATAATATTTTTATTTTATTCGACGATTATTAAACAGATATCAATACACAATGTCTCATCCATTTCTTGATGCAGGATTAGGCGCTCTTGGCGGCTATGAAATTGGACGTCATACTGGCTTTGGTAGTCCACTTATTGATGCAGGAGTAGGTGCTTTCGCCGGCTATGAACTCGGAAATTATTTTGGTGGTGGTGGCTTCGGTGGTGATCCATATGGTGGAGGATTCGGTGGTGGATATGGAAATTCATATGGCTATGGTGGTGGATATTGGTAATATGTTCATCATCATCTGTACATCTTTTAAGATAAAAACAGTATAACTGTTTACTTATTTTTCTGTAATATAATATTTTAAATAAATAATGCTAGTCAAACATGACTGACTTGACCTAAAACTGAACGTTTTCAAAATTCGGTAGCTATCTTGAGAATGTGACATATGAATGTGAATAGATAACATCTACACCTTATTAAAATTTAAAGAAAAAACAAAGAAGAAATTATCAGTAATATTTGTATCATAACCTTTTCTATTCGATGATAATATTGTTTTACAATGAATTAATAAATGGAAAGGAGAATATGATTATTTTATTAAATATTTTCAATCTTCTTTAGAATTAGAATATGTTTCTAAAAAGGAAAATAAACATTTATTTTATTTTCAACAAAATAATACAATTGACATCTCTTATTTTTCATGGAATTTATGTCAAAAACATTTGAAATATTTTATAATTCTATTGAAGTTGACAAATCAATTTGAGAATATAAATCTAAGATAATAAAACCAATCAATGTACATTATTAATCTTCAACGAATTGTGTCTCTAATGACTCGTTAAATTCAAATTAGTAATACACATTGTTCTCTTAAGTTTAATAATTTTTGTAGTATTATTATCTATTTTGTTTGTTTCTATATTTTAGTTTCTCTCTAGAGCAATAGTAACAACTAATTCTTTTGATTGTTTAATATATGATGTTAAATAAAATATTTTATTTTCATTAAATTTTCTCGATTAATTTTGAGAAAAAAGAGAGAGAATAATATATTCAGATATATTTTATACTTATATTTTAATAACTATAAAATAGTTTAATTTTTGTACTTCTATTGAATAAAACTTGTCTAAGAATATAATATTTTTTATTTCATTTTTTAATAAAGTTTTCAATAAACTAAACAAACAGAAATATTAGATAGATTCCTATAGAATATCATAAAACAATTATTTATATATGAAGATTTCAATAAATGTCAACTATTCTTTCATATTATGTTATTCATTACATTTTTATTGACAATAGATAAGTACCTAGTCAAACATAAACTGAATTATTTTGGATCATTTTTATAGCGGATCTCGTATTGACAATAGTTCATTGATCATTTGATCGATATAGTTTAATCATATTTAGTTAATTTTAAATATATCATCACCATGTAATCTGATAGCACATTTGTTATTTATCAATGATCGGATAGGATACATTATCTTTCAAAGATTTCTGACCAATAAAACTGTGACAAATTCGTGTTAAATGATTGATTGAGAATTAATTCGAATTTTGATAAATTTTATACAATGATTTATGATAATGAAAAGAATCTATTTCAAAATATTCGCTAAAAATAAATTTATTTTTAGAGATAACTACACTAATCATATAGATATTTTATTATCATTAAATTATATAAGGAATTTATTAGAATATTTTTACTACTATCGGAGTTATTAGAGAAGGCGCGCGGAAGGAAATCTTACAACTTTTGAAGGGAAAGATAGAGGATAGTCGGGGCACATACCTATACGTGAAAACTATTTCCTCAAAATATCTTTTTAACTTAATTTTAGTAGATGAATTCTCAAAAAAGCTAACACATTTTAAAGAAAAGTGTGTTTTCGAATGCTTGCAGTAGTTTCATGGTCCGCAGGTCTTTTTCAGAATAGTATGTAAACAACTTCGAAGATTTTCTTTTATAACATTTGAGAGAGGTTAATGCGAGCTACAAAAACATCGAAAAAACGTTCTTTAAAGCTAACTATGGGTGGTACTTTGGGAAATCATTTATAATGCATAGGCATGTGCCCCCGACTATCTTCTACTGAATGGTGAAAATCATAGGTCGCTATAGTTTTCCATTCAAGAGTTATAAGTTTTTCTTCCATGCGCCTTCTTTAAAAATTCGGATAGTAGTTTAATCGCATTAGTATCATTTCCTTTTTGAGATCCTTCTTTATTTTATTAGAATTTGGTATGCATAAAGTACGTCGCAAAGCTTTATCCCCATTACCATGTGATCAAAAGTGTACTATGACATCTGTTTATATGGAAACATATCCCAATGAACATTTCTTAATATATGACAAGCGAAAAAGTACTTGTGGAGGATGTTTAATAATGTTTGCGTCAGATGAACAACTGAATATATTATTCAATCCTGATGTATTATTTGATGACGGTACATTTAAAATATCTCCAAAACTATTCACGCAACTATATATTTGTGTTGGTATGCAGCATGGAGAAAGTATGTATGTTCTTTTTCTTTCTTTTCAATCAGTTATCTGTATATGTCAGAGAAGAAAAGCAAAAACAGCCTATGGATATCACTGAGGGACATGCCGCATACAAAACGAATAGATATAAGAAGAAATAGGCAGCGTCGTTTATATTCATTCTTTTTTCTTATTTTAGCTGTGCCAGTTTGTTTCAATTTAATATCTAACAGGCCTCATGAAACATACGAGGCCATTTTTCGATGCTTGAAGAAAATAGCCTCTAAAAATGTGTTGCTGGAAAACCAGCAATGATTATATGCGATTTCGAAAGATAAATCTATAAACGCGGTTTTAAAAAAACTATGTCAATAACTGGTTGTTGGTTTCATTTTTGTCAATGTTGTTATCATGGGTTTAGCTCTTCAAACAATTGATTAGATTCGTGTAGTTTTTAAAATTTTAAAAGAAAAAGTAGGAACTTTTTCTCAGAAAATCAATTAAAAACATTTGTATCAAACCTTTAAAAAAAATAACTTTACCAAAGGTATCGGAGAATGACGTAGTGGTTTTATACATCTGAACTTTAGAGATCAGAAGGTTCGATTCCTTCCTCTAGCAAAAATGTGTAATTGGCATACGGATCTACATTATCGAAAAAGAAGATTACCAATTACTTGATTATATGTACACGACGATTACATCATTGTTTGCTTTCCATTGTTTGTGATTATTGCGTTCTTTCTTCTATTTCTCGTTTTTTTATTCTTTGTTAGCATTTTACCTTCTATGAACAAATGTACTGATAGGACCTGATGGTCACAGTCTGAAGTATAATTAAAAAAAGAACTCTGCCGAAAGTAAAATGAACCTTCTATGTTCCATTGTTCATGTTTTAGCACAGAACAGAAGATCTTTCTTGCGTGTTATTCAACGACACCCGCATACGTGGAGATTTATACAATGTTTGAAATTAAAAGAGAGTGTTATATCTCATAGAATGATCCAAATAGGTTTAGACTTTTCATTCACTAGAACACCAAAATCGACATGGGGCGCGGTACTTAAAAGTAAACAAATTGAGAAATTATTAAACTTATTTAGTTTGAAAAGATCTTTAATGGGCACCGTAATGTTTTTCGTATACCACGTTGATGAATCAATTAATCGTGGTAAAAAGAGTAGAAAAAAGGTGTAATGTTTCAAAATCCGACTTGACATGCTCATCGTCATTTATCGCTAGATGGTAACTGAGTTGTGCTTGATGATATTTTCTCATTTATCCTAATCTCGCTTTTTTTTATATCGCTCATTTTTCCCTTCTTACTGTCTACTATTCATACATACTAACGAAAGTCTACTATAAATAAAGAGATGTTTGATTGGATAGAAATAATGTATGTAACAGTTAACTCTGTATCTAAAAGGTTGATTAACGCAAAAAAAACTATCAAAAAATAGAATCTGAACTTACTAACACTTTTTTATATATTAATAAAAAGAAAAAAATAATAAGCTTTTTCTTCTGTTTAAAGTCTATGCTAATATACTCCATTTAAATTATACTCAGAACTAATTTGACAGAAATAAAAAATGAATTCTCAGTGAATCTAAAAATACGCATAACTATATACGACAAAAGTATTTTATCTTTCTATATGTGTCAACAACGATAATGCGCATGAAATTAAAAAAAGAATAAAGAACATTCTTTTTCTTCTTGATCAAGGTTAAAACGTAATTTCTATCGATTCCTTTTCGTTCTATGTGAAAGATGTTGATTGCGCAGTTTTTTTTATTCTCGTTTTCTTCTCAAAGATGGGTCTATACTGCGTAGATTTTTCAACTGGAATTTTCTTTATATCTCGACTATGCAGTTTGATCGACGCAAATATACACTGTTGTACTATAATGTTTTGCGTTTTTCTTCTTTTACGCACTTCTCAACTATAAATACACGATGCAAAATGTAGTATAACATAACATTTTATAAAAGCTATTCTATACAAATTATTAACAAATAATTAACGATATGTCTACATTAAACTCATTAAATTTAAATCAACAAATTGGTCAAGCTGATAACAATCAGCAAGAAGATCATGACAATGCTAATCAAGAGCAAAATGAAGGAGCTGATCAAAACAATAATAACCAGCTAAATGAACGAGATGATCAAAATCTTCTTAACCAAAATCAACAACAGCAAAATCATCCGGTTAATAATATCCAACAACATAAAAAAGTTGGTCACAGTACTATCAGACACAAACAACATCAACATGCTAATAGCCACCACCACCAACCACAAAATCATCAAGTTCATAACGGTCAGCAACATCAGAAACATAGTCAAAATGCTATTCATCAAAAACAACAAGCTGATCAAAATAATAATACTCAACAAGTTAATCAAGATGCTATCGGTCACCGACAACAACAACAACAACAACAACAAGATAATCAAGCTGTCAACAAGGTTCAGAGACAACAACAGCAACAGCATCGTCAATCAGGTTGTGCACAGCAACATCAACAAGTTGGTCAAGGTGCAAATGCACAACATCAACACCAAGTTAGATTTATACATTAAACATAAACTTTCTTTTTTTTTTTCGTTTGATGTTGAATATTAGTGTATATATTTTATTTTATTGAATTCTCATGTAGTTTTCAGAAATTTGAATGTAAATATTAAAATAAAATAATTATTCGAAAATTAATTTCTTTTAAAACATAAAACAGAATATTGTCTGTTGGAAAACAATGTTGAAAGAAGAAATGAATTAAAATTATTGAACTTGTCATAATTATATTGACTAATTGATTGAAATTGATATGAAATAATGAATATTATTTATGTTTTATTTTAATATTAAGGAATTTCTTTTTTTTTATAAATTCTATTGAATATTGAATACCAATTGTTTTTTTTATTCTAGTATAGTGATGAGAACAATTTCATACTTCCTTTCATTAAATAAGAAGGATTGTTAAAAATGTAAAATAAATAAAATAGAATATTTAAATTTATTTTTCTTTCCTTCTTCGGATAATAATACGAATGAAGTAGTGTAGATGTTTATCAGTATTCTATCCTCTTATTTTATCTATAGAATAATCATATAAGCAGAAAAGAAAACATTAAATTTCGGGTGTGGGTGTAAGTGTAGGTATCTTCTCTAAATCTACAGCCACACTCATCCACACCCTTGTATCGATAAATTCTACTTTTAATCCTTTGTTTTGCTAACATCTTAACTGGATATTCTTTGATTGAATATTTAAACCATAAACTACCGCATCAATGACAGATATGAGTAGGTTCTTCTTTTATTTTTGACCCATAACTTGATTCCATGCCATCAAAATTACTTTTGTATTTATCTTTACTATGGTGCATCCTTAGTGCAGTTTTTCTCATTTGAATTCATCATCTTGTCGTTCAACTTTATAAGAATTTGCTCGTCTTTTATTGTCTAACAAGCGAAACTCATTATCAACCCCGTCTTTCTCTCATTCTCCTAGTCATCTCAGAATTTTTTTGCGATGTAGATCTTCTTTTTAGCTTCGGCATTTGTTTTTGAACTAGTTCAAACAGTACTTTTAATGCGACTGATTTTATCCAGGCCATATATAGATAATGAAGTAATATATGATGTAATTAGTCGTTAAACCCATGAATAAAACAAATTCTCATTCAGATTACGCACGTGTATATACCAAGTACAGTTACTTCTTAGTGAGATAAACAATGAAAGTTTCTTTCCAGACAAATCTTCGTTAAAACTTGGTGAAGATGTACTTCATACGAAGTAAGAAACTCTAAACAATATCAAAAATATTTTAATATTTTTACAAGCATTTCATTTGGT
>CAJNOI010000445.1:0-14175 GCA_905250115.1 Adineta steineri | reverse complement strand
ATGTGGGTGTGTGGGTGGGTGTGGGTGTGTGGGTGGGTGTGGGTGTGTGGGTGGGTGTGGGTGTGTGGGTGGGTGTGGGTGGGTGGGTGGGTGTGGGTGTGTGGGTGTGTGGGTGGGTGTGGGTGTGGGTGTCTATTTTCTCGTAACCATCACCAATATCCAGACCCACACTCACCCTCAAGTTGCTCGTTCATAACATGTGGAATGGAGAGAATGATTATGACGTACACTAAAAAAAACTTTTTTTATTACAAACTAATAGGAATAATTTAAAGAACTTACCCATTATTAATATGAAACTTGAGGGTGTGGGTGTGATAGTAATAGAAATATGATACTCACAGCAACACCTACACCCACACCCTTTTTGCATCTTTGAAAAGTCGAAAGTCATATGTATATTGTTCATCTTCAAAATGAAAAATCTTTCCATTGTACCTTCCGAATTTTTCAACAAGATAAACAGCTGCCTCACCGTTAATATTTAAAAAAAATATATAAATGATTTTTTTGTTAAATACAAACTCACTATAGTCGCCGCCTTTGTGCGGAAGATTGTCGTAATCATTTTGTGTCACTAAATTAAATAAATTTAAATTTCTGGAAACTTAAATTACCAAATTAAATAAGTTATTTTAAATATTTGAATTTATTCTTACCAGGTTTGAATATATAGCATATTGATACAACAACAACTACTAAAAAAAGTTTTTATCAAGAAGTTCGTTGAAAATAATTTGTAGTACTTATAAGGAACGATGAACTTGATGTTGTTCTTTAACCATGTTGTTCTTGAAGAAGCTGTTGTTAATGCTTGTGGTTCTTGTTGTTCTTTTTGATTTTCTTTAGTGGTACCACCTTTTTGTTCTTCACGATTTTTTCTAGTCACATCATTTTGTTTTGAATTCACCTAAAACAAAAAGAAGAATTCCTATATATATTTCTTTTGTTGAAAATTAATTTTACTTACCATCCCTTCTCTTTGACGAACAGTTTCGGATGACATTTATTCTTATTTATTTTATTTAATACAATTCAATCAAAAATGATGGAATTGGTTCTTCTACATTAACAACTTTATTTTCCATTCCACATATTCCAGGTCTTGAGGGTGGGTGTGGGTGTGGGTGTGTGGGTGTGGGCGTGTGGGCGTCTTTCTTCTCGTAACCAACACCCACATCCAGAAACACACGCACCCTCAAGATGCTTGTTTCTCTTTCTGTTCACTATATTGACTATTGATAAACAATAGCATTTTCTCAACCATTTCTTCTTATCTATTACATTACAGAGAATTATTTTTCTTCTGCGTGTTTCGATATATAAATACGAATCGGTGAAATTGAAGTTATGGGTGTGAGTGTAGGTATCGTATTTATATCACATTTACACTCACGCTCAAGCCCTCAAAGTGATCAATTCATATGTACATATATAGAATTAATTTATTAAAAATCTTAATCATCAATTTTACGATGAAAGCTACTGCTGCCAGATGTAAAACGTCAAACAAAAGACATGAGACGGTTAATAAGCGGCATCGATACGGTTCATCGTTATTCACCGTAAACGACTTGAAACGGCGCCGCTTCCGTTCCGACAAAACTACATATACAAATCTAGGTATACGGATTACGGTGTTAAACAGCAAGAAATGACATTCGTTCACGCCCGTTTCATGCTTTATACGGCGCTCAGAATCATCGACCTGAGATATGTTGGAATGGCACATAAAATTGTTGATTAAATTGTGCTAAATAAAATAAATAAGAATAAATGTCATCCGAAACTGTTCGTCAAAAAGGAGAGGTCGTAAGTAAAATTAGTTTTCAATAAAAGAAAAATATATAGCAATTCTTCTTTTTGTTTTAGGTGAATTCAAGACAAGATGATATGACTGAACAAAATTAATAACAACAAGAGCCACAAGAATCAGAAGATTATACTAATGTACCAAATCAACAAGAACCACAAGCATTAACAACAGCTTTTTCACGAACAACATGGTTAAAGAACAATATCAAGTTCATCGTTCCTTGTAAGTCCTAAAAATTATTTTCAGTGAAGTTTTTAATAAAATGTTTTTTTTAGTTGTTGGTGTTGCTGCTGTTGCTGTTATAGTAATGTACTGTATATTCAAATCTGGTAAGAATAAATTCAAATAAGTTATTTTTTTTTATTTGAATTTATTTAATTTAGAGCACCAAATTGATCATGGCAATATTAAGTACTTGATCGATAATAGTGAGTTTTCATTTAATAAGCAATCATTTATTCATTTTTTTTAATATTAAAATAGGTGCATCTATTGAACTTAATAAGAAATTACTACCATACTCGGGAAAGAATTATTATTATCGAGATGAAAAATATAAATATACTTTATGTATGTATCAACACGTGAGGGTGTGGGTGTGGGTGTGGGTGTGGGTGTGGGTGGGTGAAAGGTTTGTTCTTATTTAACACCCACACCCTCGACATAATTTAAGTTTTTTTAAATTTAAATTACAAAATTAAATACTTTATTTTTTTTACTTTGAATTTATTCTAACCACGTTTGATCATACAGTATATTGATCCAACAACAACCACAAGCATCTTCATCATTAACAACAGTGTTAAAGGACAACAACGTGGCCATCGCAATAATTTGTCGTAAGTTCTACAAATTATTTCTATGAACTTTTATCAAAAAAAAGTTTTTTTAGTCTACGTCATAATCATCCTCTCCATTCCACATGTTATGAACAAGCATTAATGAATATATATCCAATTATGGTGTTAAACTTTTCTTGTCTTGATTATGTTTAACTTTTCCTGTCTTGATCATATTAAACTTTTTTCTTTTTTATGTTTAACTTTTCTTTATATGATCATGTATTAATTATTACTGATGTATAAAGATAAATAAAATAGATCACGTTCATGAATTAACATATGTTTCAAGAGAAAATGAAATGAAGAAATTTCAAAGATTTTTATTCATAGAAATTATCTTTAGAAGAAAAAAAGAAATTGTTTTATTAGGAATTTTATAATAAATCAATAATATAGATAAATAATTAGTTCTTATTTAAGATAAAGATTTTTCATCGAAAACTAGTTTCAAAATAATAAATGAGAGAAAGATAAATGGATGTTATTTTTATGATAATAATGAAAATATTGGATAAAATAAATATATAAACAAAAGAGAGAGTAAATTTTTAATTTATATATATTTCCATAAGATATGTGCATAAAAAAACATGATTTTTTTATGGAAAATCTATTTTAAAAAATATTTGTTGAAAACTAAATGAGATATATATATATATGTGTGGAAATTTTATGATTTTTCTAATCAACGGATGTTTTGCAAAATTCATTTTCGATTTCAAGTAAAATAAAGATATTGATATTTCATAGTTATTCTTATTATCTCATTTGGAATTATTTAAATAAAAATAAATGATAAGTATTATTAGACAATTTTTTTCATATAATATTCCTCTAAGATGTTAATTCGATTGTGAAATTAAAGAAAATAATATTTTTATATTAGATTTATATTATGATATTTGAATAGATAAATTCTTATTTATTTCATACGATTTAATCAAAATAAGAAAAATATAGTGATAATGACACGACATATATAGTAAAGAAAAGTGAAATGTATGGAAAATATTAAATTTCTAATGAAAACTAAATTCTATTTGAAATATTGACAAATTATTTTATTTTTATTTATTTATTCCAAATTTTCTAGAAGAAAAGATTATTTTTTTCTATTATTAATTAGAAAATTATTTTATTTATATAAGAATAAGAAATATTTAAAAAATAAAACAAGAAGAAAATTCTCATGTTTTCTTGCGTTCTGTTTAAGCATGAATTAAAACAGTTTAATCTCTCTCTCTAACGTTTTATCTTCATTATTTCGAAATCTAAGAAGAAAAGAGGAAAATTTTATTCGTGTTTAAAATGACCACATGTGATAGAATAAATTCAATTTGAAAATCTAATAAGATGATTTATATCGTTGAAAAAGGTTAAAAAAGAGAAAATACTTCATTTATATTCTTAATCTCTCTCATCTACGGAATAATATTAATCGAAATAAAAGTTAATTTATTATTTCTATAACTAATTCTTTTCATTGTAAAAAATTCTCAAAATTTTAAGTGTTTTCTTTCGAAATTCTATCTTGATGACACATTAAAAATGTGTGAGAGAGTAAATTTTCTCTTAATGGTAAGGAAGTTACTCTTGTAAATTTGTTTGAACAAATAGAAAAGGAAAAGTAACTATTGATTTCTTTTTATTTTTGCTTTACCATTATTTGAGAAACAAAGAATTAAATGAACATATTTAACAAACGACACATAATAAAGTTCTACTAATGACGTCAACAATAAAAATAAAACAAAATATTTCAAGATTTTCTCAATATCTCATATAGAAATCAATGAAACAAATAAACTTAAATAATGTTACCTTTTCTATTAGTATATGTTCAAGATAATTGAGGAAAGAATTTATTGAAATAAGTCAGCTTAAAAAAACGAATTTGAAGAACTTTATTTGAAGATCAGAAAAATCTTTACAAAGACTGTTGAATATGTTTTATTTCGAATTATATTTAATAATATCTACTCTTCTTTTATTTTAATGAACTGTTTAACATATGTTGATGCTTTTTCTTTCTTTTTTTTATCGTATTTGTCTTTTTACTTGAAAAAATTCTACGAGTTAATTATTTATTTTAAAATGTTAGAAACATATTTATTAAGAGATCGAAGAAGATGAATCAGTATATTTATCTTTCAATTAACGTTACATAAAGTTACAAAAAAATACACTTATTTTATTTAACTCAGTTGATAAATGATGTTTATATGTCTATTCAGGAGATCTACCAACAGATACAATACTACTATCTAATCATGGTTACAATTTAATTCCTTATTTCTGACGTCTTTATGGAGTTGAAGAAGAAGAAAAGTTGGCTAACATATCATATGAAAATATTTAAAATAACATGACGTTTGCTGAATTATATTGAGAAAGTGTAACAACTGTGGAATTACTCAAATGATCTTATCGAACGATATAAAAGAATTGAAGAAAAATGTGTTTCTATCGAAAGAATTATTCTAACTGTTAGTAAAGGTATTCGATTAAACAAAACTAAAAGTGAACAAATGTCTAAACAGATTATATTAAGTATTCTAACATATCTTTATGATCGATTTCATCGCTAATTAATTGATAATATTGATAGAAATGAAATGAAAAACGTATATGGTCTATGGTACAATATTCTTCTTCAATTAGTACTTTGAATTAATTTATTGAGTGTAATATTTATTATTATTTCAATTATTCGTTCTCATTTAAATCTCGAAATAAGATCACCATTTATTATAGATCATCTACGATTATAATTAAAACAAGAAAATTCTCGTTTTGTAATATGATTTCTATTGATATTATTAGCATTAACATGATTAATCCTTTCATTTAGAAGTCAATCTATGAAATCATCAAATAATTCCTGATTATTTTTTATTTTATGTTATTTTAACTATCAATGATAATATTTGTTGTCGAGATTTTACTATGAAAAGTATATAAAAATCAAATTTAACGCTACTGTTCAGCAAAAAATTGAACGTCTTTGTCGTTTATTATAAGGAATTTTGTGAATATAAAATATAAGAAATGATGGATATGGACGTGGAATTAACTTTTCTCTACTCATATCCATCCTAAATATTATATAAATAAGAATTCGAATGTTGTATAGAAAAATGATCTTTAATTAAAAATAAAAGCATAAAAAATATCTTTAGATAAAATTTCTATTATGATAGAGTTATTTATTCTCTTTTATCACTGAAAAAAAGGCGTATGATTTAAATCAAAGTAAAAAGTGTAATAATATATATCGAAATGTATTATAGTATCATTTACTTTTCTTTTCTTCTATTATATACTGTAAAGATGATATGTATTATATACAATATTTGCCACACCCATCCTAGATAACGAAATAGTTAATTATTTATCTTTTAGAGTAATTACTCGATTAGCACTTTCGTGTACACATTCAATTTACTCTCAATGAATATATAAAATTGAAAGATATGATTTAAATTCGAAATAATCAAAATACAACTGTCAACTTTTTTTTTTTATTTTTGAATTCTATATCGAAACACGTTTTTTGAAATATTTCCAAACGATGATTATCAGCAATAAAAACAGTAATGACTGATGAGAGGAAAAACAAAGAGATAGATTAATTATTACTTTAATTAGATTAAATTAGTTTTTACTGATATTTATCTATGAAAAAAACTGTCCATTTTATTAATTTAACTGAAAAAAGATAATATTCTCATATGGAAGAATAACATTCACTTAAAATATTTAATTTCATATTTATTTTTGAATTTTGTTAGAAAAATTTTCAAAACAATAAGAATTTCGGGAAACAATTTATTTATTAAGTAAAATTATTTAAATCCTAAGTAGACTTTTACTATGTAAAATTTACATTTGCTCAGTAAATATTTTAGATGTAAGTCGAATGATTAAACGCTAAGTAAATTTAAAGTTTCTCAGTAAAAAGCTAACTGCTAAGTTAAAATACTAATATTCGAGTAAATTATTTTTTCACTAAATTAATAAATTAAAATCATAGTAATAAACTATATATGATCGAGAAAAAATTTCATTATTAAATAATTTATTATGAAGAGAAAGTATTTGTAAAATATCAAATTAAAGTTTCTATATTTCTACGATGACGTCTAGATTTTCTCTTTCGTTCTTTAGTCGAGAGTGACTATGTACACTTGCTCTTCTCGAACATTTAGGTACTACTTTTTTTCTTTCTCTTTACTATATTGACTATAGATAATCAATAGTGGGTGTGGGTGTGAGTGTTAGTATTATATTTATATCACATTCGTATCCACCCACACCCACACCCTCCTTCAACATGGAGAAAAAAGAAAAAGAGAAAGAAAAGCTTTATTGTTATAATGACTGTGTAGTTAAATTTTTCACTTAATTATTCACCAAATCTTTACTGAACAAAATCCATATAGTTACTTATTAGTTTAGAATAATTTCTATTAGAAAATTGTTAAATAAATCAAAACTATTTGTTCATATACATATATATGATTATTTTTTCAATTATTTTAATGAGGATTAAAAAATAAATTTAACTGGATCATATTAATAAATAATCAAAGGTTTATTTGTATTGTTAACCATTGAAAATAATAATATTTACAACTAAGAAAAAAAGTGTTTCAATCAAATGAATAATATAGAAATCTAATCTCTTATGAACTGAAGATTAATCGAAAGAATAAAATAGTTTTAAAACAAAGAAAAATAATTTCATGAAGAAAATTCACTCAAATGAAACATTAAACTTTCAACAGAATATTATTTTTTTTATTTATTGTTGAGATAATTCGAAATCAGAATTTCTATTTATTTTTAAACATAAAAATCATCTCATTTTTTCTTAAAAAGAATTTCTTAATCATATACATCAATGTCTTATTTCGATTATTAAAAAGAAAATTTTTCTAGAATATAGACGATCGAATTAATCGATTTAAAAGTTCTTATTTTAAAGAAAATATTCTTTTATTGGAATTTAATTGAAAACAAAAATCCTATTAAGATTCTTTTCTTGTTTTCTCTTTATAATCATATTTGTATTATACCAATTGATAGAAATAATCAAATTCTTTATCTTAAACATTTACATAGATTTCATCAAGCGAACAACAAAGAAACAAATTCTTTATAGAAAATCTATTCGCATTTTTTCATATAAATAACAATTGTTAAATTATTTTGAAAATAATAAACATTTCTTCTTCACTCAATAAAAATCATCGAGCGAAAGTTTTTATTAAAATAAATAAAATTGAATAAAAAATGAAAATCTGATAAGAACAAAATATCGAATTTCCAATTTTCAATTCATTTCATTGAAGAAATAAAATGGAAAGAATACGTATATTAATTCAAATATGTTGAAAGAGAAAATGAAATCAAGAAATCAACAATATATATATTGAAATATTAAACTTCTTATTTAAGATAAAGATTTATCATGGAAAACTAGTTTGGAAATAATGAATGAGAGAAGAAGAAATTGATGTTATTTGTATAATGATAATGAAAATATTGAATAGAATAAAAAAACAGAGAATATATGCATCGAAAAAACATGATTTTTTATGGAAAATCTATTTTGAAAACTAAATGAGATCTATATGTGAAAATTTCGTGGTTTTTCTAATTAACAGATATTTTCAAGATTTGTTTTCGATTTGAAATAAAATAAAGATATTCATATCTCATAGTTATTGTTATTATCTCATTTGAAATTATTTAATTAAAAGTAAATGATGAATTTTGTTAGAGATTATTTTCTTCTATGATAATAAAGATGAAGTTTAGAGTAATTACTTATTGTTTTTATTTTTTCTAATCTAAAATATGTTGATGAGATAAGATTTGTGATTTTAATAATATTAATTTAAATTATAAAATTTATATTTGACCTTGATGGTGTAATGTACCTGGATTAGATTCCAAATGTATGTTCTATGTTATGTTACTAGTAGTCTGTAAGATAAGTAAGTATATTTTAGTCTATTCCTTTGTATCCATACCTCGATACATGTTTAAACCAATAAGAGAAAGAGAATACAATAGTTAGATGTCGATACACAGAGAACAGACAATGAAATGATATCACTTTCTTTCATATTGATTTGAAAAGATGATGAGTGGAATGAATGAGGGGTATAAAAGGTGTCGTTTAATTTCATATCATCACCAGTCTTCTCTTCGCTTACAAGTCTTATAATAAACTAACTGATCAATTCATACATCAATAACGATGGCTTGGGTATGTGTTAATAGATTTATTTTATTTTATATTTTCTTATATTTCTATAGATTTCATTAATCTGTTTACTCGCCTTGTCGAGCGCAGCTTTCGGACGATATGCTAGTAAATATAATAAATTTTATTTAAATAAATTTTTATAAAAAAAAATCTTTTTTTTTTCTTCTTAATTAGATTATGGTTCATCATACTCTGCTCCATCTGTTATGCGTGATCTTCCAGTTGAATCAAACTATGGATCAAAAGACTTCACAGAAATCGTCCGAGATCTTCCATTAACATCAAGCTATGGTTCATCATACTCAGCACCACGTAAAATGATCATCCAAAGTGACATCCGACCACGTGTATTTCCATCACAAGAACAATTAATGTTCGAACAACGTGAAGCTTTAAAACTCAAAATTGCTGAATCAACAATCACAACTGAAGCTGATAACCTTTGCCGTGGTCAACGCCCAGAAACAGTTATCCCATTAGATGGTGGTCTTCGATTTATCGTCTGTCTTGATGAAGGAAAAGGTCAAGAACAATGGTGCCCAAAAGGTCTTTTATATCACCCAGAACAACGCCGATGCGAACGTAAATTGGGTCCATTAGAAAGTCCATGTGTTTCATCACCATGTCTTAACAATGGTCAATGTATCCCAACTGACACACACTCATACAAATGTGAATGTCCAACTGGTTTCGATGGTAAAATCTGTGAATTAGATGCTACAGTTTGTCACACACAACAACCATGTGGTTCATCATACGAATCAAAATGCCAATCATTCCGATGGGGAGCTGGTCTTACACACATGTGTATCTTCCAAGATGGTCGTGCTTATGGTTTCTCAGCTGGTCAAGGTAAATATTTATTTATTAACTTTACAAAAATTTAATTGAATTTATTTAATTTAGTTCACCAAAGCCCATGCAAAGGAATTGATGGTACATTCGCATTAGCTCACTCTGATAAAGGTTTCATCATGTGTAGCGGTGAATCAATGTTCGTTGAATCATGCCCAGGTGGTACAGTTTGGGATGATTTAAACAAATCATGTGTCTGGGCTGGTATGGAAGGTGTTATTGTTCCACTTGGAGAACAAACAAAAACATTATCATATGATTCATACTCAACAGTCTCACGACCAATGCCAGTATTTGAACAACCAAAATTATTCCGTGATTTACCAATTAAATCATCATACGGTTCATCATACTCTGAACCAAAAGTATTCCGTGATTTACCAATCCAATCATCATATGGTGCACCACTCGTCGAAAAATCAATCATCCTTGCTGATGAACCAAAAGTTGAATATGGTGCCAGAACCGAATTTATTGCTCCACAACAAGACCGAGTATTTGAACCAGTCGTCTCATCATATGGTGCTCCACGTATGCTTAAAACACACACATTTCAAAAACCAATGATCCGATCATTCGATCGTGTTCAATCATCCGGATATTAAATACTACTACTACTACTATCAACAACATCATAATTAATATTTAACGTATTTTTCTGATGATTGTATGATTTTAGTACTTTCATTTCTTATTTTCTACACCTTTTATTATAAAATAGTTTTTTTTTGGAAGATCAAGACTTGTTTGTTTTTGACAAGCAAATAAATTCCGATTTAAACATTACTTATTATCTTCAATCATTTTTATACAATATCAAAATAGATATAACTTAACATTGAATTCAATTTTAGTCTTATTATCAGATTAATTTATATGAATATTAAAAGAATATATTCATCTAGTTATTCGAAATATGAAAATGAAATCTTGTTATATGTTTATTCATAGATAGAGATTTTATCTCAATAAATAATAAATATTATAGAATTAATAGAAATCTATCTTATATAAATATAATATTTTATTTTAGTAGAAATTCGATTAGATTCTTTAATGTCAATTAACTTAATTTAATCATTCATTGAATTTACCAGAAAAGTTTCCTGAAAAAAGCAAATTAAAAAAGAAAACTATTTTCTTTTCTAAGATTTTATATAAAAAAAAAAAAGAATGAAATTGTTTCTAATTAGATTAGTTTTATTTGAATTGATTTTGTTTGTTGATGATATTTAACTCTATAATATATGTCTTTATAGTTTGTTTAATATTAAAGTACACTTGTCGACAATCGTCTTTAGATTTTATCCTGAAAAACTAGATGAAAATTTTCTTTCAACAAAATATATTTATTTAAAACAATAAGAAAAAGAATTCAAAGATTTTCTTTAGATTAAAAATTTCTATTTAAAAAAGTGTAAGATTAACTTGAATTATCTCTAGACGTTAAGATATATGGAAAAATATCACGTGGTATTTGTCTTGACGATGAGATAACGAATTTCTTTTTCTTTTTCTTTTTCTTTCTTCTGAAGAATCAATCGTATATTTGAATTTGAAATCTATTCTATTCTTTGTTAAATTATTCATTTTCTTGTTAATCAAATAAAACTTTTTTTTGTTTTCTTTAAAAAAGAATTTTATCTTAGAATTGAGATAAACAATATTATATTATCATAGAAATCTATTGAAAAACAATTCTATTCAATAGAAAATATCTTAAGAATTCTTTGTGTAAATTTTTTACAAATCTAACTATCAAGAAAGAGAGAGAGAAAGAATCGATTTGATCTCTAATAGAAATATTTCAAATTAATTCGTTTTATTTTATTCTTCACTTATTTAATAAAAAATACGTCATTTCGATTTAACTTATTTTCAAATTTTCTTTTTCTCCTAGACGTTTCCTTCCATTAAATATTCATATATATTTCCCATTGTTTCAATCACATATCTATCCAAATCTAAATTAAAGACTAATTCTAATCTTTATTTTAAATAAGAAATTTAATATTTGTTTATATATATTGTTGATCTCTTGTCAAATTTCTCTAAATAAAGAATCGAAATTGAAAAAGATTTTTAAAATCCAACTGAAATTATTTTTTCTTTGACTTATTTGACATTTTTCTAATTTACTCTTATGAGAAAAATATTCAATAGATATAGAAATATTGTTTCTACAACTAATAGAAATCAATTCAAAGAACATATTTTATAAAAATTATTTTAGAAAATTCAAAGAGATTTAAATGAATATTTTTAATGTCATTAATAAACGAAATCAAATTTCGTTTTCTATTCAAAAAACAGACAAAAGATCAAAAGAAATTACTTCCTTCAATTATTATTAAATATTCATTTTTTTATCATTCAAAACTTTATTTAAATATTGAAAAATAATTCAATGTTTTCTATAGAAGAAAAGATCATATAAAATATTAAAAGAATTATCCACAAAGATCAAATTAAGAAAATCGAAATTTATTTAAACAAATATTTTAATAATAAATATAGAAAATTGTTATTCTTATCACAATTTCTATAAATTAAAATTTATTTTATTTTTAATCAATATTATTTCGTAGATGAAATGGATCAAGAATAGAAATCAAATCTTTTCTCTTCTTGAACTTTTTTCAACGATATAAATCATCTTATTAGATTTTCAAATTGAATTTATTCTATCACACGTGATTATTTTAAACACGAACAAAATTTTCCTCTTTTCTTCTTAGATTTCGAAATAATAAAGATAAAACGTTAGAAAGAGAGAGATTAAACCATTTTTATTCATGCTTAAACAGAACGCAAGAAAATACGAAAATTTTCTTCTTGTTTTATTTGTTAAATAAACAAAATAATTTTCTAATTAATAATAGAAAAAAATAATCTTTTCTTCTAGAAAATTTCGAATAAATTGTTAATATTTTCTATTGATATGATAAACATTAATCGAGATTATTTTATTCATATTATTATAAGAAGAAGAAAAAGAAAGTTAGATATTTTATTTTATTTATAGAAAATTCTCTTTCTCATACGATTGACAAGTTCATCGTTTCATTCGATATTATTTGATTAAGATTAAAATTGTAATTGTAATTAATATCTAGAAATAAAATATAAAATTGTTCTCATCACTCTATAGAAGACTATCTTAATTCTTAATAATTGAAAATAATTCAATTAAATATTCGCTAAAAAATTCAAACTAATCGATTAATTTCTACATAGAAAAATGTAATATATTGGAAATAATTTTATTATTATTTGTCATATTTCATAGAATATATTAATTAGGAATAATTTATTTATATTTTCTCGTATTTTTCGTTTATTAGAAAAAAATCTATAGAATATCATCGTTACCACTCAGAAAAATTTATTCAATAATGAAAAAACTTCTTGATTTAAATTAATATAAAAAAAGCATTTGACATTAAAAACATATTTTTATTTCAATCAATATTAATCACTTATTAATATTCAATAAAACAATTTCTCAAAATTCACTTGAAAATTCTTTTATATACATATTTTTTTAATAAATTTAATGACAAGAAATCATTAACCTGTCGATTAGTTTTTTTCAATAGCAATCGTCAAATTAATTTCAAATTCTTCGTATATATATATATAAATTTAGCATCAGATGCTGCACTTAAGGAAACTTGTATGAATATGTGTTTGTATCAAGATAATAGGTAATCAGAATACAATTACATCAACCTTCTATCCATACTTACCATCTCTTCACTTTATCATGAATCATCAATAGTGTTCTATCTATGGTTTTACTTTCGATGCGTTAAACATATAGTAAAAGGCGCAAATATCGTAAATCTCAGGATAATAAACGCTGTTTTCGGGGGTGCAAAATGTCTCACATTTCTCCCCTGATGGATAAAACACGGATTATTGACATCAATAGTAAAAAATCAAATTCATCATAAACTCTTCAAATATTTCAATTACATTCTTTCTTTCTTTCTTTTTGTTTCAACTAATAACTGTGTAGAGAGATTTTATCGAATGAAATTACAATAAATCAATTAAATGGTGACGATTTACTTCTGTACAACATTTTATTACTCGATTACTAATAAGAAAAAAGTTATAAACTTGATTATCATAATTATTCTGAGATAAAAAAGACAATAAAAATTCTCCTTGAAAGTCAGAAGTGATTTATTTATTGAAGATAATTTCATATAAATTTGGACTTTTTTCTCATTTTTATATAATAGTCAATTTTCAATTGATTTTTCTTCAGACATAATTTCATCTATTAACTATGCCAGAAAATAGTATTCGTATATTTATTGCGTTAGCTGTTCTTACTCTCTTTGGTATTATTACATTTGCTCTAGCTGCAGCTACAC
>CAJNOI010000444.1:26859-50006 GCA_905250115.1 Adineta steineri | reverse complement strand
GTTGTATGAAGTAGCCAAATGAGGATGATTTGAAGGAAGACTTTTTTTTTTAATTCCAAGGTCTTTTTCGTAAAATGAAAGTGCTTTCGTGTACTCTCCCATGTTGTCATACACACCACCGATGTTGTTGTATGAAGCAGCCAAATCAGGATGATTTGAAGGAAGACTTTTTTGTCGAATTTCAACTGCTTTTTCGTGTAATGAAAGTGCATTCGAGTACTCCTTCATGCTATCATAAACAGCAGCGATGTTGTTGTATGACTGCGCCAAAGAAGGATGATTTGAAGGAAGAGTTTTTTTATACATTTCATGTGCTTTTGCGTGAGATGAAAGTGCTTTCGGGTACTCTCCCATGCAGTGATACGCCAAACCGATGTTGTTGTATGAAGTAGCCAAAGAAGGATGATTTGAAGGGAGAGTTTTTTGACAAATTTCAAGTCCTTTTTCGTTATACCAAATAGCCTTTTCATAATCACGTTGATTCAAATGGACACCACCAAGCTGATTATAATAAAACGCTTTTTCACCCTGATCAGATGTCTGTTTGAGTAATACATTATAGAGTTCTTCAGCTTTATTAAATTGACCAACTGTAATCAATAATTTGCCCAATCTTTCCCATCCAGTATTACCACCAGCTTCTTCTCGTATCCGATCAGTAAGTAATCGTAGTTGTTGGTCATCATCCGATGTTAATTGTAGTTCAACTTGATAAAGTTGATTGATATTATCTATTTGTTTAATTGCACCCACTCGAAAGACAGTGTTCATTGAGAACAGAACTTCATCTTCATCCTTATAATAACTCATCTCTTTGATGGAGGCAAATGGTGCGGATTTAATACAAGGATCAATCGACATTATAAAAAGAATACCGACCTTATTTGGTTCTGTTGAAGCAGGTTGAGCAAAACCAAGGGACACTTCTTTATTTGTACTGGTAGATACGAAATTGCTAAATGACATTAATCCACCTTTTGTTTTCTGAAGCTTTTCAAAGTCTGATTGCATAAGACCTTGTCCTCGATAAACCATAAAAGTTTCTCTACCATAAATGCTGACCTGTTGCTCGTACAGCTGTTGAATCTGCTTATGTACATCACGTAGAAAGAAGCCCATATTAATGATTATATTGGCATCCAGTGTTCGAAGAGCATAGTTGAGCATACCATAGATATTGGATGGGAAAGTATACCACAATATAGCTAATTGATCATGGTACTCTTTCTCAAAACGGTTTATAATGGTTAGCGACACGCAGTCGTAATCTCGACAATAAGCAATAAAATTTTTGATGGCCTGTTCACCATGTTCCATATCGAGAAGAATATCCTTGAATATTTGGGTGTACATAAATGTTGGTTCCAACTGATTCAAATTATCAGTTGAAGCCATTTCATCCGCTGTGATAAAACTCATAGCTATCGAGTCTTGATGATATTGTTTAATATCCAATTGTAATCCTTGACATATGTCATCAATGTTGGTATGAACGCTTTTGATTTTTTGCCATTTTTTTGTCCATTCTTCATGTAGGGTTTCAATATCATTGAAGATGTAGACACCATCCAGCTGAGGAATATCATTGATGATGGACATTATTTGTTGAAATAAAGGATCTTTGACAACGAGAAAAGACTTGATGTCTTCTTGAGCATTTGTAAGAAAGTCGATACATTCGTCTCGCTGCTTAAAAATATTGACATTGTCAGTAATTGTTTTTAATTGTGTCAGAATATCTTGATATTCTTGGTTCTCTTCATCCATACACTCATCTAAATACAGAAGCGAATAATTTCGAACCATTCGTCGCCTTTGTTGAATAGCATCCGATGGTATTATGGTAGTGTTGTTGTTATTCATGGGCGCGTTTAATGATAAAGAAGCTCTTAGATTGGATTCTGATCCACTCGTCTGGTCCTTTTTATAATTTGATGTTGAATATAAGCTTAGCAATAATTGTTGTTTTGCAGATGGTAAGAAGACTCACCACTTCTATTTATAACAGCAATGGTGTATTTTTACAGTCTTCTTTAATGTATAAAATATATATATTTTTTTATCAAGGCTCAATGAGAAACTTCAATTAGTTACTTTTTAAGATATTGTTGTGAGGAGCAAGAGACGGATCAATACAAATAAATTTCTTACCAACGTTTGCGATAGAACGAAATGATTTCGTTTTATACTCATTCTTTCCAACGTTTTTTGACCTTATCTATGCAATTATTTTAGTGATTCAATGTGCCATCGATATTTTATCATCGAAATGGAATAAAAAAAAGGAAATATGATTCATTCAGTGAATGTTACTTCCCTTCGTCATACATTGTTTATAGTTGTTCTTCCCAGGCTTTGTGGCCTTATCTATGCAATTATTTTAGTAATTCTATGTGCCATTAATACTTTATCGTCGAAATGGAATAAGAAAAGGAACTATGACTCATTCAGTGAATGTTGCTTGTCTTTGTCATACATCGTTTTGTTATTAAATGGCAACAAGCAATTGGTTAGAATAAAATGACTGTACCAGTAAACGAGAAATAGTTATTGATTTAAGAATATCGTGGAAGCTTTGTTGTTTTCTGTTCGAAAAAGAAAATTATTTCGTATAAACATATTTAAAACAGTTATATTGTAAATAATTTTTAAAAATTACAAAATTGTTAGACCTAAAGGTATTAAAAAACTTTGTCACAAATGATAATGTGGTATATCATCCATCTAATCTTACGAATTCAAGCTTTATAATTAGAACACAGAATACTATTTTTGTACGGAAAAAAAATTAGCACGCATTCATAATCGTAAAAATGACCAGATATAAACCTAATATCGTTTATTACATTGTCGATCAAATGATGCTATTTGAACAAGAACAAACCTTTTCTTCTGTAAAATATTCTAGTAAAAGTATGTTTTGCTACCAAATCGACTAATTTATGAAATACGTTCTTTATCAAATTATCAATTGTTTATTTTTTTGTATATTAGTAAAACTATTTGAATACAACATGGATGATCTTGTTGTGATAAACAGTATATATGTATATATTGTAATAGAGATCATCAGAAGGGAATACTTTACTGTGAAAATGTCGAAAGTGATTTCAGTCTATTTCAATTACTCTCACCTACACTAACACTATTCGAGTATGCTGTAGCAAGATATATGGTGTACTTTTATGTCATCAGAATGTGCATAACCTGCGTTTTTATCATTTGCGATATTTTAATTTTCTACATTTTTTGTGTCGACATTCCCTCTTTCTGTCTTTTCAAAGCATGCCAAGGAAATAAAGACGATACCTAAAAGAGTTATGCTAACGTCTTTAAATTCTCGAATTTGTATGCTGCTAAATAATATTTCCAAAAAATTTGTATTAAAAACAAAACTCATGCAAAATTTTTGTATCATCGATTTTTATTTCAAGAATACTGATTTTGATTGATAAAAAAGAAGTTGAATAGATACGATAAAAATCTTGCAACGGTACATGCATGCACTACTAAATTTATGTACATTATAAATCATGTTGCATGAAAACCAATGAAGAAAAATGCCGTTAATAGTATTTTGAGAGAATTGTGTGTAGCATACAAGTATTCTACGTATATAAGACAAATAATTTCTTTTCGTTTAAATTTAAAGATAAAAAGCATCTCACTCATATCGTTGCTCTTGCACACACTCTCAAATTCTCAAGCAACATTGCATTCAATTTGTATCAATTATAAGAGAGTATAACATTACGAAAGATTTTCTTGAAAACTATTTTTTAGTTCTTTTTTATAAAGAACGATTTCTCTGTATTTTATGAACATCTGTCTTAATTTATGACATTTTAACTTGATTCTTTTCTAAAAAAATAGAATACTATACTCTTAAAATATTCATTGTTAGAAATACTTTTCTTGTAAAAAACTAATTATATATCTCCTCTTAACTAAACAGATTTCGAAATCATCCTAATCGATCTTTTTGTAGAACCTCTTTTTATTGAATATTCACTATGAAAAAGAAGTAAAACCTTACTTTGACAAATGTTTTATCGATCTAATATTCTGTTAGTGTTGATTGATATTTGAGATGTTATTCTTTCGATATATTCATATTGAGAGAATCCTTTTATCGCGTCTGTGAAATAAAAAATAAAAAATTTTTTTGTTCAGATAAATTTTGTTTTGTCTTTTTCAGGAGACTTTGCATTTCCTTTAAAACACTTTGTTTTCACATCCTTCCTTCAAATTTTAAATATCATGATCATTTATTGTAGTAATATTTGATGATAAATGAGATTTGGCATAAGTCTGTTCACGAATTAGTTTTGCAAAAAAGGAAATAAATTTATTGTTTTTATTTATCAATTATTTCAAAACGTTGTATTTGTTGCACATGCTTCAATAAAAAAATATTTTAAATTGGCGTCAATATGTAGGCGAATAGAAGAAAAAAAAGCCTGCTGTTTTCATGATCTTTACTTTTTAGTCAGATACCGTCGGATTTTTCTATCACTTTAACAAGTTATTTTTATTCAATTTTATAGAAATAAATGTTAACAGAAAAGGTAAGAATTCTCAACATCGTGAATCATTTTCGATTGATAAATACATATTTTGTTTGATTATTCTAGAAGAAATATATAAAAAATAGTAAACAAATGTCGAAAATCATTTGAATATCATTCATCTAATGATTAACATAGATTAATTGGTTTTGACTTTTTCTTTTTTTCAATAATTTTCATTTTTAACTTCTTGACTAGTAGCTGATAATTTCTGCCTTCGCCCGCTATTGATTAATGAACAGATCGTACAAAACAAAACTCTCAGTTATTATTTTTATTTCCGTAAAAAAAATAACCAAGCTTCCTGGAGAAAAATCATGCCACTGACTTTTGTAGCCTGACTTATTTTGTTCACAGATGGTTTGTGTTGAATCAGTTTAGAATATTTTTTTCAAGTATACTTTTATTCAGATGTCTATCATATGCAGTGAATAGCGTATATTTCATTTTCTTTTCTAATAATTTTTTTATTCACATAAAAATAATATTTATAAATTTAAACGAGATAGTGAATGACCGATAGTTATGAGCACAATAAGTGTAAGTCTAATATCGTTTTAGATAGATGTGAAATTTTGAAGTTTCAATCTATTGTCGAAGACAAAATGGCAATCAGGGCCAATCTTCGTGCTGCTTTAAGTCGTCTTAAGCATCGTCTCGTTCACTTGAACCTATTCGATACTGGTAGTCAAGATGAAACGATTATACGAAATGAACTTCGATCAACTCGTGTTTACTTATTTCTTTTCATTATATCAATTACGATCCTTACTCTTACCTACAGTATTATATCTTATACAACAACAATTGTTGTTCCATCTCCCTCGTTAGTAGAATATTCTAATCTAATAGAAAAACCAACATTGCAATGTTTTTGTTCAAATACGACAGTAAAATATGAAAAGTTCGCTCATATTAAACCTCATTATCACGAATTGTGTGAAAGTGAATTTGTGTCTGATGACTGGATCAAACATTTATATTTTCTATACGAACAAAGCTGGAATAAATCAGTTAGATCTGATTTTCGTCGGACAAGTGTATTTCAATTTCAAACACTTCGTTCACTCTGTCAATTAGCAAAAGACACAATCAATCATAGTCTTCAGTCTTTCGATTATACAGATTTCGTTGGATCTGAACTGGTTCCACAAAATGTATTTGAAGTTCAGATTAATTCCTGTATTCGCGATTTCATTGAGAAAATACCACAGACATTTCTGCAAACTTTACAATTTATACAGGACACAACAGCACAGAGTTTGTTTATGACTGGCGCCTCAATCACCAGTGTTCAGCCTGACACTCAACAGGTAGATGGGTCCCATTCCGGTATTTATCCGTATCCTGGCATCAACTACACATTTACAGACGGCTCGAGCTGCGTCTGTTCCAGTTCAACTGCTACGAATTGCATGGGCATGACAATATTTGAGAATACGACTGTTTCTGGTTTTCAAACAGGCTGTTACATGTTAAGTGCATTGATGAACTCGACTCTTGAAGCATTCTATAATCAAACATTGATCGACAAGCTGGCTAATGCATCGAAAACTTTCCGTAAACTGGATTCATCAAATCCAAACGAGAAAATTGACGTATTACTTAGTAAAATGTTCGTCGAAATTTGGTGTAATACAACATCGTTTGAAAACTATTTTCAAAATTGTGCACCCGATTCATGTTCTTATACAGTAACGCAAGGTTATAGTTTTTGGGATATTTTGATCATATTATTCAGTTTGTTTGGTGCATTAATATCAGTATTAACATTCTTATCACCCATTCTCGTTTTGCATGTGTGGCCATTTATTGCCAAGTTTATTTTCCGACGACGAGTACCTGTTGCAGTTGAAACTCGACCTGGTAAGTTTTAGAGCATGAATTATGGAGAAAATAAGATGTCTAAATTTATGATTATTTTAGTATCGTCGATATGTACAAAAATAAGAAGATTATTTCAATTCATCAAAAAAACACTTATAAATCTGAATTTGTTCGCAAGTGTTCCACCTTCACAAGATGAAACTATTCTTCGGCGACAACGTTATCAAACTCGATTGTATATAATCATATCATTGGCAACTTTAATCATTCTCATATTTTCTATATCCATGAATTCTCATCGAGTAAATGTGACTATTGAAAATCCATCATTAACCACTTTTGATAAACTTGATAAGCAATTTTCGTCGACACTCAACTGTCCATGCAATCAAACAATATTAGAATATCATCAATTTATTTTAGATCTCAAACCTCAACATCATGAAATCTGTGCGTCTGACTTCATTTCTCGTCGTTGGATTGATCTGCAGCTGATTACATCTTCATATAAACTATTTTATACCAATGATATTCATTATCAATCTGCAATCCATTTTCAACTTTTATCGACACTTTGTCGTGTTGCTCAACAAACAGTTGATGATCATCTTCAATCGTTCTATCAAACAAAGTTTATTACCAATCAAGTTCTTAGAAATTCATCGTTCCAAACACAAATTGATTCAATTATCGAGCAGTTCAAAAGAATATTAGCAGAATCATATAACCGTACCATTCAAGTAATAACAGCAAATTCCGAAATCAATCAATTCGTTGTTCCACTCAATTCTCTTTTTAAAGACTCAGGTTCAGGTGTCTCATTAGAACCTGCGACAAATGTTCTCCGGTATAAAGTTGAGAATGGATCATCGGTTATTTACCATACATGTGTATGGTTGCTTTCGAATGAATGTGTCCTGGAAACGATTATACGCAATAACGATTTCACTGAAATTATTCCAGGGATGATTCAAACTGTATTTCCTCTTCAATCTGTTCTACTATCAACATTAGAATGTTTCTATAATGAGACATGTCTCTCGAAAATTACCAATTTAATTGATTCGAAAGCACTATCAACAAAATTTTCAACACTTCGTTTATCATTGTTATCCGACAATGAAAGTCAGTATGATAAAATCGAGATATTAGTAAATAAACTTTTTATTCAATCATGGCCTACTAATCAAAGTTCATATGAATCTTACTTTAATCAGTGTCATCCGTTAACTTGTCAATATAGTTATGAAAGTCGATTTAGTCTTGTCTACGCTATCACGACCCTAGCTGGACTTTCCGCAGGTCTAAGTATTCTCCTCCAGTTATTGGTACCATTTCTCATTAAAGTGTTATTCGAGATCTGGTATAAAACGATGAATCGGCAACGAAATAACAACACGCAAACAATTTCTATCAGACAAAGTAAGAATTCAATAAGGAGTTTTTCATGAGAATTTCGAGAGTTCTTATCAAAAGTGATAATCCGATGTTCGATATACTTATAGAGCTAATAGATGTGCACTTTCTCATTTACCTAGCGACATAGTTTCTTAGTTTCGACACCACCCTTTTCTGTATTTTTCGATAAATTTATCATTGTCAATTTTAGAATTTTATGCCGTAATGAATTATATAAAAAAGACGATGACTGAATTCAATCTGTTCCACGCGATTCCACCATCACAAGATCCAAAGATTCTTCGTCGAAATCGTCGTTTAACACGAATCTATCTGGTTCTACTGATTATGTTCTTTTATATTCTCGCTGTTTATACCGTGTTAGCACAAGAAACCGTTCTTGTTATTGACAAAAATCCATCTGTGTCTAAATATTCAGAATTATCTAATCAATATCATCGGACACTGAAATGTCCCTGCAGTCATATTGCAGTGAAATATGATCAATTCATTACTCTGGATCCTCAATATCATCCGATTTGTTCAAGCGCTTTAATTGCATACGAGAAATATAATATTACTTGGCCAAAAAACAGTGATCCTGGGCGAGGTTTCCTCGATGATGTTGCACTTGATTTTGGCGAGAATGATTTTCGACTTTGGATCGCAGAACAACTGATGACCGTGTCACGGATGTGTATACTATCTCGAAACATCTTAAATGCATCACTGTCTTCGTGGCTACAGGGAAATCTTATTACAGGAAATGTGATTTCATCAACTGAATTTCGTAGTCAAACAAAAGCATTAATTAGTGCATTCAAAAGAACAACAGTGAATGAATTCAAGCAAACATTTGACTTAATTCAAGTAACAAACTATGCAAATCAATTAGCAACAGCACAATCATCCAATTGGCAGTTCATTAAGCAAAAATTTAATCAATTCTCTCCATCAAGTGCCTTAACCATACCGCAAATGTATAACGATACTAATTGCTCATGTGCATTACAATCGAATTGCTCGACACTAAATAGTTTTCCTTATCGCACGTCGAATCAATCGTTGAAACTAACTCTTCCAGGATTTCGTTCTGGTTGTTTGTTTCTCAATGCTCTCTTACAGTCAGATTTCACTTGTTTCTACAATAAAACATGTTTATATCTTATGCAAACAGCTTCGTATCACTTGAAATCTGTTCCTTTTCAAATATTCAATGTCTCATCATCATCATCATCTCCAAATCAGACGATTGAAAACATTCTTGGTCAACTTTTTATTGAAGAATGGAAAGAACAAGAATCGTTTAAGCAATATTATAACGCATGTGCTCCTCAATTCTGTCAATATTCTTATTCATCTAAATTTAATGGAGTTTATTTCGTGACTACAATATTAGCAGCATTTGGTGGCTTAACAAAAATATTACATTTCGCAGTATATTGGATAGCACTACTAGTAATTAGAATATTGAATTGTAAAAAGAAAAATCGAGTGATACCACAATCAGATACGAATGTGATTGATGTAAATGATCATACTCCTGAAATAGCTATTTCAAATCTACCAGTGACAACAGTAGAAGTAATTTCATTCTGTTTCATTTGTGTTTTTACTTTGTTCGATGATATTCTAGATCAATACAAATCCAATACAAGAACAAATCGAACCGTAAGTATAACAATATAATGTTGAATTCCTAGCACTGTGTATACTTATCTGTCGTTTTAGAAGACCACAAAAGCGAATAAAGCGAGCAATTATGATATGTGGATGTTTGTTAGTTATTGTTGGAATAGTGATCGTTTCAGTCAACTGGTTTAAAAGTGCAAGCACGCAACATATTTTAACAACTGAATCAACAACTTTGATGGCAAACATGGTAACAAAAGAATCAACAACAACATCTACAGGTAAGCTGAGAAGCATAGACGAAAAAGTAAGGTAATGTATCTTTATTTTAGAAAGTTGTTACCTAACTTTGACAATTCATTCTGAAGCTTATCCAGTTGGTTCCGATGCAAAATCACTTATTCTTGGTGATTTCAATAAAGATTCGTTTTTAGATTTAGCTGTAGCAAATTATAAGAATCATACAATTAGTGTTTTATTGGGCAATGGAAACGGAAAGTTTCGAGTACAAAAAATCTATTCCACAGGAGATGAATCTTATCCATTGGGAATAACCAGTGGTGATTTCAACAATGATACATTTCTAGATATAGGTAAATATCTTTATGTTTCAATGAACAATATTAAATGATCGTTTCATCTGTTTTAGCGGTAGCATTATCGAAGCAAAACGAGATCGCTATTTTGTTCGGTAATAGATCAAACGGTTTATTTGACATTAAGCCGCACACAGTCGCTACAAGTGGCAATGATTTGGATACACTCACTGCCATCGAAGCTATTGATCTGAATGATGACGGATTCACGGATTTAGTGGTTGGCAATCAGCGTCATATACCTCCCGGCTTCAATATTAATTCTTGGTTTCCATTACTAAATCTTGGTGATGGAAATCGGTACAGACATTATTCTACTTATTCACACTTTATTTCCAACATCGAGTCTATTGTCATTGGTGACTTCAATAATGATGGGAAAGCAAATGACATTAGTTTATGTAGTTCCAATGGTGTCGTATCGACTTTTTCTGCCATACAGTATGTTGGTACTATAATGGAAAAGTATCAATATGTTGAAAACAGAATTTATGGAAAACCTCAATCAATGATTCGAGGTCGATTTAATGACGATGAATTCGATGATTTGGCGCTTATTTCGCCTCAAACTGATACATTACATGTTCTACTAGCATATGGAGATGGAACGTTTACTCAACAGATCTATCATAGCCCGCACAATCCAGTATCTGTTGCTGCGATTAATTTCAATAATGATCCAATCGATGATTTAGCTGTCTTAAGTTGTAATCAAACAATAAGAATGTATCTAGGAACAAAAAATGGTATATTTCATGAAAACGACATCTCATTTTATGTTGGCGAAAACAGTACGAATGAATGCTACCGATCACTTCGATCAGCTGATCTAAATAAAGATGGTAGAGACGATCTCGTTTTCATTGATGTCGATTCACAAGCTATTCGAGTTCTCTTAGGAACAAGCTGTAAGGAACATATTTAAATGTCGTTCTTATAGTTGATTTGATTTTGCTTTTGATGTTATGTTTATTTGTATAAAATAAAAACTGAATCTAAACATTTTACAAAATATATTCAGGTCAGTCTTCGTTAGCTTTTAAGAAAATCTTTATGAAATGACTTACTACAGTGACATCGCTAATCTTTTTATTCAATTAAACAGTTTACTAATCAATTAGGGCTTGAGTGAAGATCTTATGTTCATCCTACTGCTTCATCCACACCCATACACCCACGCTCACACTAGTTTCATGTACTTGATTTGCATCATTAAGATTAACTTTGGAAGAACCGGGTGGTTTTATGTGACATAAGAATTTCATTTGTATTCACACCCTTTGAATTGATAATTACTTTACCACACGAACTACATCGTGTTTGCAATGGAATTTGTGACTTTTGTATAAAATAATAAGAGAATTTATTTGTATCAGACAAAGACTATAGTAAAGCGTAATAACGAAATGATAAGTCTCTGATCAAAATGAAAAAACCTAAAACTGGTTTGGATTCTGAGTCTGTCTCTTCTTAATGCTGAAAACAACAGAATGGTTTTTCTTTCGACCAATGAATTAGTATTAACTGACCTTTCTTGAATTTTTTTATTAAGATTGATGACGGGCACACAGTTTAAAATTTTTAAGAGAGAAAGAGCACTTTTATGATCACAAAATGTTCTTCTAATAATTATCAAAATATAGAAATGTCAGGGTAGGCAATAACTTCCTACTGCCTTCCCTCGCCTATGGGGCGCGCCGCCCATTCGTGCATTGTTTTTGATTCCATCTCTGAAATGAGTGCTAATGCATTTAAATAAGCTCAATAGTTGATATCTAGAGATTGTTTCTAGTTTATTTGATGGTGGAAGGGGGTGGGGGTGGAGGGTGGGAGGGAACACACACACGTATAGTTATGAAATAAAGTTAATAAGTTTAGTCGAATTAAAAGAAACTCAATGCAAATCTTTATTGATTTGTTTTATTGTTTCGTCGTCGATACCCATCTCTTTTAGGTATTTTAGGAATTCATGAAATCGATCGCTCAAAAACTTCGAACCGACATGGAAATATTCGCAAACATAATTCCATATTCTTTTAAATAAATTAAGATCAGCTTCGATTGCTATTAGGTGATCCAACTTTCTCCTTTTGATTGCTGTCCAGAGCTGCTGATATGATTCTTCACGTAACGCTGGTATGTATTTGGCAAATCGTCCGGTAGGTTCTCTGGTAGTACCACAAACGATTTCAGCAAATTTATATGAGTCGAGTGCATGAGCATTGATTTCATTCTTGATCCAAGTATCCATGGGATCGTCTTGTTCACAATGACTAACAAAAAGAATTGCTGGTATTTTGTTTTCCAAAAGTGCTTGGTAGAAAAGCACATGATTTTTCTCAAATGAATCATCCAGACGACCTTGTTTCATGACAAAGAGGATGATATTGAAGCCTCGTTTATTCTTCTTAATAAAATTGATCAATTCTTTGATGGCTTTCCTGGCAGGTACTGTACCTCTTGAACCTTCATTCAAACCGACAGTATCAATGAATTCATAGAATTCGTCATCATAGACCGTCTGATATTCATCGAAATTGAATGTACAACCAACGGCTGCACTGCTTACCTTCGCTTTATCGTTTTTCATCAGTAGATTAATAAGACTACTCTTACCAGCACCAGCGTGACCAACCACCATGATTCGGTTAACATCATTCTTGGTCCGTATGTGATTAAGTAATATATCTTTATGCTTTGGATCCTGTAAATATTTGTCGACGTAGCTTTCGAATGGCGCTTTACAATCGAATCCATTCTCTTGACAAAATTGTTCGGAAAATGTTTTTATTGATTCTTCACTAAATTCCGTTGCCACCGTAATATGATCGTGTTGTTGAATTAAAAATAGAAATAATAGATGAATAATCATAATACAATTCCACATATGTTGAAGATGACTAATCACAAGCTTTCGTTCGATATTGTCAAATTGCTTCACTCCAACACCTGCTTCTTGTACTGTATAATAAGTCCAGATAAATATCCTCGAGACAATCGCGCTCTCTTTGTCACAATCAGCAACACACAGATGTTTCTAAACAAAATAGTAAGTATAATAATATTTAGGAGAGAAACATATAAGAAAAAAATAATTGTTAACTCAACCTAAATAAATATTCGCAATGTGAAGAGAAGAAAAACGTAAGAGCACAGATTATAATGGGATTAATCAAAGATAAACATGACCGATACAAATGCTCTCCATCATGATACGCTAACTTGTGTGTGCTGGTGTGTGGGCGTATCGCAATCATCATTCACACCTACACCCACCCTCGGTGATTCTTATTACTTACTCCATATTGAATTTATTTCATTCCAGACATCAGGTTCATGCTTGCCATAATCCTAGTCTGCACTGTCGCGAGGGAACATCTCCAACTGTCGGATCGCTTTCGAGTTCGGGCTCCGTGCATAAAGTAGATCCTAGTGAGGTATAAAAAACCCCACAAGGATAAGTGCCCATGAGCCTTCTATCGTGAGTTATAGGGAATATACTAAAATTTTAGCTTACGGCAGGGTAAATATAAATAAATCGAATGACGGTATTTCGACCTGAGATTTTGCTCACAGAGAGGTCTATATTTGACTAGACTACCCTGAAAATTTCAGCTAAAAAGAATAGTTCCTTCTCAAGATATCAAAGTCTCAAAAAACAGGAAAATCTAGTATCTTTCGTAGGATATCGGTAATTTTTGAGGCTTTAATATCTCAAGAAGGAACCATTCTTTTTAGCTGAAATTTTCAGGGTAGTCTAGTCAAATATAGACCTCTCTGTGAGCAAAATCTCAGGTCGAAATACCGTCATTCGATTTATTTATATTTACCCTGCCGTAAGCTAAAATTTTAGTATATTCCCTATAACTCACGATAGAAGGCTCATGGGCACTTATCCTTGTGGGGTTTTTTATACCTCACTAGGATCTACTTTATGCACGGAGCCCGAACTCGAAAGCGATCTGACAGTAGGAGATGTTTCCTCGTCAGTTTTATTATCCAATGGCAAGGGTAGTAGGGATAGTTATATCACTAGATGATGCATTGATGATGCTGACTGGTTGGACCCTTAAATGGTGACAAAAACCAAACGAAAGTTAGCGAATATGTGACTGATCATAGACTCAATAGAAAAATTTCTCACATTCTTAGAATAGTGTAACGATTCTAGACTGGAGTGGGATATTGATTATACTTGTTTTAGTGAGAAATCGCGTTCTTTACTGAATATTCCTCATCCCTTATATAGTATTCAAAATATTTAGTATTCTATTACAAAAAGCTACCACATCATACACAGGCCACCGTGTGGATTGACACACTCTCGGGTGAAAAAGAGACGCTCATCATATTCAAAAACGAAAAAATGAGAAATACGTTCGAACGTCTATATAAAATCAACTGAGCGTGAAGGAGAGTATGTATATTTCATGTATGTGCAAAGAAAGAATATGGAAAGAACGATTAAGACACATATTTTTTATTAACGTAATGTGCGTATCTTTTTCTTTCTCCATAGCGAACCAATACATCCATAGAGAATAAAATGATGACCATTCTTTAAAATAATTGTTTGACAATGTATGCTAAAATACGCTTTCGAAAATTGTATCTGCATATAAGAAATTTCTATTGCTAGAAATTGTACGTTGTTCTCTGATATGAATTTTATCACTAAAGATGACGCCAATTGACGATACTTTGTTTGATATTACTTAAGTTTGACCAAAAGATCTAAGAACATTAAATATAAATATGAAGATAAAGAGATATTTTTAATTTGATTTTATCAAATATTCAGAATAGTTGCAATTATTATTCATATTAAGTTTAATTCTTTATGACAATTTGTTTAAAATTTTCTTGATTGTTTTTTCGAAAAAATATTTAGGTATCTTGGTTATTGCATGAGCTAATTATGTTTCATTTGTTTTTAAAAATTTAATGAAAACTTGTTCAAACAGGTCAGCTGCGTTCTCGCATTTCTAATGATGGGCTATAGATTTATTTTTCATAGGTTAGTCATAAGTCATCTAATGCTAGCTGCCGTATTAAAGATAAATCGCGGTAGACTTATTCATAGAGAAAGATTTTTACCAAAACTTTGGTTGTTATTAACTTTAAGTCGAATAGTCTTGACTATAGAGAAAGAGAAGATTGTAGGTCACAAGTATTATATTGGAATATCGAAGCAAACAGAGATATTAGATTCAAAATAGACAGAATTGTTTGACGATTATCGTTGACTTGATACCTATCCGATATTATTAAGTACGGAACAGAAGAAGGCATCAACGTAATGTCATATCCATTATGTTCATCAGGTTTGATGCTACGTGATTTTGAGCTAACTAAATCTATCGAACAAAGTTTAATTGATTAAATAAATGAAACATAATTGGCTCATATACTAATACTAACTAAGGTATCTAAATATTTTTTCGAAAAAGAAATCAAGAAAATTTTAAACAAATTGTCATAAAGAGTGAAATTTCATATAAATAATGATAGCAACTATTCTCAACATTTGATAAAGTTAAATTAAAAATATCTCTTTACCTTTATACTTGTATTTGTATTTAATGCTCTTAGAACCTTTGGTCAGACCTAAGTACATCTCACTAAACAGCGATGTATATATATAATTAGAATAACTATTTCTTTAGAAGCTTAACTGTGAGCTCACCTCCTGTTTTAAAAAATTTACAATTATGAAAATCAGAAGAGAATGTATCAAGGCGTGCGATTGTGGTTTTACTAAGCGACTGGTACTGGTAATTACTTAATCTACAAGGGATTACACATATATCTGTATATATATATATTAAATAACAATATCGTTCAAAGATAATCGATGACAAAATATTAGCCTAAAAGAAAAAAATATATCATCCATAGATATAACAACACAGTTGATCTGGTGAAATATCCTTCTTGAAAATTTTCATTTTCAAATACTCTTCAACTAATTAAAAAATTTGCTTATTCAAAAAGAAAAATGTCGTCGTCGTACAAAAGAAAGTAAGAAAAAAAGTATTCATCTATTATTACAAAAAGTACCTGACTTGGTAAACACATTTATTTTGTTTATTATTAAATACACTATTTTCAAAATATAGTATGATGCATTCACTGTAAAATAGAATTCTCAACGAATTTTATATTATTCATTGATTATAGTAGGTCCATACTAGTATTAAAAATAAAGCACAAGAATTTTTTCTGTTCTGTAATGAGAAGAATTTTGTTTGATGAGATAATTCTAATTCTATCAGTCAACATCTAATACATCTTTTAATATTGAGTATTTGATTGTTTTGTGTTTCTTATTTCTCAATAGAAACTATATTTTTTTTAAAGTCATTAGAAAAAAAGAATAGTTTTAATTTAGATGACTTTTTCTCTGACATAAACGAGGAAAAAATTATTAATCATTCGTAGTTTATTATAATTCTGATATATTATTTCAAATGAAGATAAATTTTATCGTATATATTTATTTTTTTATTTGAATAAAGACATATTCAATAATCAAAAGAATAATCTTTCGATTATATTCATGACGATAAGAATAAAGATATAAAAAATGTTTTTATTTTATACATTCAAATTAATGGTTAATATTACACGTAATACAATGATTTAAGCATAATTATTTTGAATATTATTTAGATTGATAGTGTATAGTAGACAAGACGTGAATTTTGTTTTTTATGTTATTACCATTAGTTTGTTCATTATCATCACGAATACGAATAAAGATGTAGAAGAATAAAAAAAGTAATTTTTGGCATTACTTCGTTGAGGGTGTGGGTGTGGATACTAGTATCTACACAGATCACACCCACACCCACACCCTCAAGATGGTTCATTTGCTTTTGCGTTTGATGTTGTGTTTATTTGAACAAAATAAAAACTGAGTCGAAACATCTTACAAAATATGTCCAATTTAGTATTTAAAAAAAATGTTTTGAGAATTATATGTTTATCAGAGACCGAAAAGTGCTGAAAATTCTTAATTCGAATTCGATTCGGTCCGAGCTATATTCGATTCGAGTTGACTCGATCTAGTCTACAAGATCTTTAAATTGTATTAGATTCGACCCGTTTAAAGATACATTCGATTCGATTCGAAATGATATCTTAAACTTCATATTCTGATTCGATTCGATTCGTAAAGCGATATTTTCCATTCGGCTCGAATCGATTCGACTTGTATTAGTTTAGAAATATATTCTTAAAGATTATTTATTATCATGAGAAAATGGACATATAGAATAACATCATTGAAGAAATCGAACTTGAGGGTGTGGGTGTGATATTAGTACGATACCCATACTCACCGACACCCGCACCCTTAACAACAGTCGTTTAATGGAAGTTGTTGAATATATTATATTTGAAGATGATGATGCGTCAGGTGATGTCATAGAAGTTGAAGAAGACAATTATTCTTCATAAATATTTGACATCATTAATTATTTGAATAGAAATTTATAATAGTAATAATAATACAGAAACAAGATGTATATTAGATACAAAAAAATGTGTGAAAATTACGAAACATAATTAATATTTCCATAATTATTGTTTCCATTATTACTGTTTACATAATTAATGTTTATACATAACGGCAAATACAACTACATTAATTGATTTGCTTTCAAATAATGTAATCTATATCTGCCTATAGATAAAACAAAAACTTAAAAGAATTCAACGTCATTGGTCGCTATATAATTAATAAAAAAAAGAGGTTACTCTCAGTCGAATATATAAGAGCGTGTTCGATTCGATTCGACGGTAGTAACCTTTAGTTAAATTCGATTCGATTCGGTAGTTTTAATATTCAATTCGAAATCGATCAAATTCGGCTGAGCCGAATAGAATCGAATCAAATCATTCGATAATTCGATTCGGTTTCGGTCTCTGATGTTTATTAAAAATGCAACGAGTGGTCTACTAACAATCACTTTTTATACCGCCATTAAAATATTATTTTTTTGAAAAAAAAGAGCTTTAATGTCAAATATTATTAATGAAATCATTAACCAAATTAAACATATGATTCTAACGTCCAATAATAGTACCTAAAATGTATGATAATAACACAATTATAATATACCATGGTGATACTGAACGAAGAACATTTCTCAAAATCTCAATACGTTTTGATAGCACGCCTTCTAATATTGGTTGTTGTGTTGACGTATGTGATGATTGTGATGACGACAATGGATCGTCAAGAGCTTCTAAACGACTGTAAATAGCATCTACAACATCATCATCACTCTTTTCTGAAATATCCATATATCCACCAAGATCTGAAAAAGGTTCGGTTATTGTTCCATCGACTGATAATAACATAATCCGATCTTTTTGACCCGCTACCCATAGACCACGTATAGCACGTTCTTCTAAACGACACCATTTTTTACGTGAATAAGCATTACACATAAAAACGACGATCAATCTTGTTTGATATCGATATATTCTTTCTAATTCAAGATCTAACTCTGGACGAGCCAATTCAGCTTGATGATTATAATCATAAAATATCCGTTCCTTTGCATCTGGTCTTTTAATTTTCACACAGAGTTTGTCCGCTATTTGCCTAACCCGATCGCGTCTTTCACCTAGAAAACAAAGAATATTCTTAATCTTAGACAATCAAATCAAAAATTAGAACTGTTTTCTGGTAATTAATTGGCGTGTATTATTAAGTAAAAAGAAATATTTAATCTTTTAAATATACCTGCAAATGAGACGGCAACATCAAATCGATGTATACGTTTAGCAACAAAATATGAATCAAGCAATTGTTCGAATTGATGGAAATCTTTTGATAGATTATTTGGATAATTAGCTCGGTAACTTCCATAATTCTAAAATCCATCAAAAATCCATAAATAAAAATGTATATATATGAACAAATAATCTTGATTTAGCACAGCATAAGAAAGTAATTTTCTTTAAAATAGATTTCCCGAGATTGAAGTCTTTCGGAAAGATATAAAAAGCTAAACTTTTTTTGAATCTATTTACTTTCTGTTTCATTTTAAACATTTCTTCTAAAGTTTTACCAGTTATAACTTCATCTGGAGCACACAAACATTCATATGACCTAAAACAAATTCAAGTATTTGGAAACAACAATAGTTTTTAGCCGTTCGCCTACTTATTAAGTCCACGCGATTGAAACCATCTCAATACTTCATCACTGTTCCATTCACTTATATCTACAAAACACGAATTAGAACTCTTTCTCAAAAGTTAAACTTACATCGATTTGAGTTCCATGGTAGATTTGTTGATATTGCCCCTGGTCTCCCTACTTCATCTTGATTTGCAGGCGGTGAAGTTGTCTCAGATATTGGTGGTAATTCTGAACCTGTATTAATTGTTGCATTCGGCGGCGTACTACTAGGAATCAAAATCGGCGAACAGTCATTTGTAACATTAACTGAATAGGACAAAAACAATTAAAGTTAGTGTAATTATTTTTTCATAACTAAAGAAGACAGTAATGACTTGCCTATTTGACGATCGTCGGGTGTAGTTGTAGGGATTTGTACATTCGTGTCATCTATGCCAAGTTGTTCATCATCTGATGTATCGGGTATCGATAAAAGAGTATCTTCTTCTAGAAAAAACACGTACGATTATAAAAAAAACTGCAAATATTTACGTCATTATCTATATTTACCTGCTGCTGATGACATACCTGAAAAGATTGGAGAAAATAGTAGTGGCTTAATCTAAAAGTAAAATTTTCAACAAACGATTCTTCTCTTTCACACTTAGTAGAGATATGAGTGAAAGTATCAAATATGAATTGGTGGAGATGAATCAGAAAAAGTATTTTACTTGACTGTCATTTTCTTCATTGTGTTGAAATCAATGAAAAAATCTGACGCAAATATAATATAAGATTGCTTTTTGCCTTCGAGAAAGAAAAACTTGCATATATACATTTATGCAATACCATAACGATGCTCTCTTGCATATGCGCAGTGACGCAAAATAGCAAAAAAATATATTTTTATTTTAATTAATTAGATTTTTAGTGATTCATAATGAAACAAAATAAATAAAGGGAGAAATGTTTGGGCTGTCAAATGGTATATTTATAAAAAAATGATTTCAAATAGCTTAGTAAATTAGGTTTTGTTGTCTATTAGTAAAATACATGGGATTGCCAGATCACCCCATGCAGGGTAATTTGGCAAAGCTATTAGTCAGTCTCACTAAAACGACTGCTGAAACTTTATCAGAAGAGATTTTTAGAAATTAAAAACACCAAGCTATAGAGAAATATTTTTACTAGATGTCTTGTATTCAAAAAAGTTTTCTATCACGAAAAATAAAAAAACTATTAACAAAATGTCACGAAAATAAAAATGAATGTGCCAAAATCACCCCTTCATATTCTATTTAATTATTCTTAAATTGTTTTTTTTCTAATTTGGTGATCATTTTTTTCTTGTTCGACGATCATTTCACACCTTTTGTGGTGATCAAAAGACATATCTCTCATATATAAAATGCAGAAAAATAACAATTTTCAAAGTTTGAAATAATTTCATTTTGTGAATTGATGAAATTGAAATTACCAAATGAATTTTTTCAATAAATGAAAATCTTTCGAAAATATAAGAATTTAATTGAAAAAAGAAATTCTATAATTCGTCAAAGAATTTTTCACATATTTGTTTTTCTCGGACATAACTTAATAAAAGCAATGAATAAATCGATTCTTTATTATATTCTTTCAGATATAATCAATACCCTTCTAGATTATAAATTTATTAAATAAGAAAATAAATATTAATTTATCTCTTAGTTCTGATTCTATCTAAAAGAGATAATTGAATTTTTGTTTTTCTTAAATTTTCAAAAAACAAATATAATAATTCAATAAAATTTAATACAATTAAATAAATCTTAAATACTTTTTATATCTCTTTTCTTTTCTTTAATATTATTCGAATTATCTTTGTTATTACATACAAATTCTTTAATTAATCAATTTTATTTTTAAACCACAATATTAAATCATCATCATTCATATAAAATCATCTTTTAGATATTTTTATATAAATTATTATCAATTTGTACAATCCTATAAAATAATAAATTATTTTCAGATAAATTTGATATTAATAAATAATCACTGAGAATAATTTTATTTCTATTTAACAATGATTAAATAAATTCATATGAAGTAATTATCTAAAAAATATATTTTTATACTTTCAAACAAAATATATTTTCCCACATTTCAATGCATTCTTGACAAATTCATCTGAAAATATTGAAGAAGCTAGATTTTAGAATTGATTTCATCATACAACTTAATCATTTTTTTAATCATTCTAATGAGATGTTTTTCATAAGAAATTCTACTTTGAATTGTCAATATGCATTATAAAGTAATAAAAACATCTTCAAATTGTTTTTGTTTCCATCAAATTTCAATCAAAAAACAACAACAAAACGACAATCTAGGGGGCGGACATGATATTCTCTTTTTCATTCACACCCACACCATCAAGTTGAATTTTGTAGCATTTCAAAAGTTTTATTTTATTTGGATTTCTTGATACATTTTTCCATCGAAATTTTTTGTTTTGTTTTCATCTAGATGAAAACCTTTTTTGATATTTGCTTTGTTCAACAAAATTCATTTTGATTTCCAATTTTTTATAGAAAATTCCTTTTCTCTTCATTTTCGAACAATTTTCAAACTTTATCAAACGCAAAATCTTCTTCTCGAATAATTTTTGTTTGATTTAATTCAAAGTACACAACATTTTCTCTTCTTATTTTCTGCAAAATTCAACAAAAGATGAAGAATTTAATATTTATTTGTTAGAGCTTTTTAATCAAAATTATTAAATCAAATTAAATATTAAAGAAAAAATTCTACTAGATCTTTCTTCAATCTTTTTTATCTAATAAAAAACTTTTTTTCTTTTTCTCAAAATCAAAATTTCATTCACAAAATTATTTCAGATTTTGCAATTCGATGATTTGTCGAATCAGCAACATAAAGATTGCCTTCACCATCAAAAGATAAACCACGGGGATAATACAACTGATTCGATTGATTTCCTCGACCATTTCCACCAACAACAATTTCACCTTCTTTTTTTCCTTCACACCAGCGCATTACTCGATGGTTTTCCCAATCTGCCACATAGATTTGACCTAAATGATCAACAACTACTCCTTGAGGATAAGACAATTGATTAAGATTTTCTCCAAAACCATTTCCTCCAGCCACAACTGTTCCTTCTTTTGCACCTTTTCTCCATTTCATCACACGATGATTGTTCCAATCTGATACATAGACAGACTGATCTTTATCAACAAAAACAAAACCAGGATAATCGAGTTGATTGAGTTGATCTCCTTCTCCATTTCCACCTGCCACTACGATTCCTTCGTTGTTATATTCTCCCATTTTCCATCGTCTCACTTCATTTTTCACACGATCAGAAACATAAAGACATCCATTTTTATCCATTGCCAAGCTATAACAGTCAATATTCTCAATCAGAATTTGTTGATTCTGATTCACCCATTGAATCACTCGGCTGTTTCCATAATCAGCAATGATGATCGAATCATTTTGTTCATCAACAATCACATCTGTTGGAGAATTTAATTGATCCATTCGGTTTCCTCGTCCATTTCCACCTGCAATGATTTCTCCTTCCTTTGCATTATATTTCCATTCAACAATTCGATGATTATCTCGATCAGTAATGAAAATATTTTTCTTTTCGTCAATGAAGATTCCAATAGGGTAATTGAGTTGATTTAATTCTTGCCCAAATCCATTTCCACCAGCTGCAATGATGGCATTCTGTTCCCATTTATTAAATTTCGGTTCTAGAGAAAGATAAAAACAAAAGGTTTTTATGAAAAGAATGAGAAAAAGAAGAAGAAAAGGAATAGATTAAATTTGAATGAAATAATCATAAACATGTTTAATGAAAAATTAAACAAAATATCTTGAGGGTGTGCGTGTGACTATCTATACTCTCAATTCACACCCACACCCACATCCGTTTATAGTAAAGTGAACAAAAAATGAATACATACGTGTTTCACATCGAGG
>CAJNOI010000444.1:0-22075 GCA_905250115.1 Adineta steineri | reverse complement strand
CACAAGATCTTGCCAATGCTCTACAACTCAACAAAGTAACAACAATATACTTATTCTTCTTCCCCTTCACTTCACTTTTTCATTTACATACTTTTCACACAGACACTTACCACACTTAACCTTTATTGCAATAAAATCGGTGATGAAAGTGCACACGATCTTGCTAGTGCTCTACAAATTAACGAAGTAACAACAATACTTATTCTTCTTCTTCCTTACTTCACTTCATCATTTACACACCTTCCACACAGACACTCATCACACTAGGGCTCAGATCCAATGAAATCGGTGATCAAGGAGCACTAGATCTTGCCAATGCTCTACATATCAATAAAGTAACAACAATACTTATTCTTGTTCTTCTTCAATTCACTTCATCGTTCACACACTTCTCACATAGACACTTACCATACTAGACCTCGGACAGAATAACATCAGTGCTAAAGGGACACAGAATCTTGCGAATGCTCTACAAATTAACAAAGTAACAACGATACTTATTGTTCTTCTTTACTTCACTCCGTCATTCAGGCACTCACCACACTCGAGCTCTCATTCAATGAAATCAGGGATAAAGGAGTAGAATATCTCGGCAATGCTCTACAAATCAACAAAGTAACAACAATACTTGTTCTTCTTTCTCTTCACTTCATTTTATCATTCACACACGTTTCACACAGACACTTACCATACTAGATCTCGGAGAGAATAACATCAGTGCTAAAGGGGCACACGACCTTGCTAATGCTCTACAAATTAACAAAGTAATAACGATACTTATTCTTCTTTTTCACTTCCCTCCGTCATCCACACACTTTCCACACAGACACTCACCACACTCGAGCTCTCATTCAATAAAATCGGTGACCAAGGAGCACAAGATCTTGGCAATGCTCTTCAAATCAACAAAGTAACAACAATACTTGTTCTTCTTTCTCTTCACTTCATTTTATCATTCACACACGTTTCACACAGACACTCACCACACTCAACCTGGAGAAGAATACAATAGGTGATCAAGGAGCACAGGATCTTGCCAATGCTCTACAAATTAACAAAGTAACAACGATACTTATTCTTCTTCTTTACTTCACTCCGTCATTCAGGCACTCACCACACTCGAGCTCTCATTCAATGAAATCAGGGATAAAGGAGTAGAATATCTCGGCAATGCTCTACAAATTAACAAAGTAATAACGATACTTATTCTTCTTTTTCACTTCCCTCCGTCATCCACACACTTTCCACACAGACACTCACCACACTCGAGCTCTCATTCAATAAAATCGGTGACCAAGGAGCACAAGATCTTGGCAATGCTCTTCAAATCAACAAAGTAACAACAATACTTGTTCTTGTTCTTTCTCTTCACTCCACTTCATCATTTCCGTAGACACTCACTACACTCAAGCTCGGAAATAATCAAATCGGTAATGATGCACGCGCACGACTTGAGAAAATATGCGAAGAAAATATTGGACTGAAAATAAGGTTTTAGTGAAAATCATTACTAACAGTAGCAACCACAAACAAGAATGCTTTTACTTTTAATGTTTATAAGATTTTTTTATTGATTCAACAAATATATGTAATATCGTGCAGCAATAGGAGTTTTGTTTCGTGTCCATAACTAGTAGAGACTACAAAACTATGACGATTGTTAAAGGTGTCATATTTGCTCCGATGTTACTTGAATCACTGGTTGGTGGCCGTCTAAAAGCAGTTGCTTGACGGGGAGGGATGAAAGAAAAAGGAAATTCATGAAATAATTCGCATGGTTTTATCGTAGAACTTAAACAAAAAAGCCTTTTTGCTATTGAGAAACTGATGATGATCACATCTAAAGGAAGAAATGTCCGTTGCTTTGTTCAGTAGAACGCATGTGAGATTGTTTCCGTAGCATTAGTTTGTTTAGAGGCACTAGTAAATATTAGTGAGGCGAATACATTTCGAAACGTGCAAGCTTGGAATATGTTAGTGGCAAGTCGACAGTATATCAGTGCCTGTTTGTTCGAAATAAAGAACTCTCATGCAATATTTTATGTATGAAAGATTGATTAGCTATTAGAATTTCTGAAGATTTTAGAGTCTATATACCCAAATTTTTGGGGTTCTTTCGATTTTGGAGCAACTGCACTTTTATACCCTTTCAATATTAATGAGTAGAGTTTTGTACCGCAATATTTTGGAAAGTATATATTGGATTCTGTTAAATGTTTGGTAGTTACTGATGACTACTAGATTAATCTGTACATAGATTATATGTTTGAACTCTTGGTTTGATGAGATGTTATAGGAGTAGTAATATGTTGAGTACAAAGTTAGGCAAATATGAAGTTTTCTTTTTTGAAGAACGATTTACTTTAAACTAAAATGAAGTAGCCGAACAGTTCGGAATGATAGATATTCTCTCTTCATAAAATTGCAGCTGAAGCTCAGTAATCTAATAGTATATCTTCAACTAATCTTCATGTCATGCAGCGTTAGTACTATAATCCCAATGAATATCGTTTTTATTTTTACCTCAAATAAAACTGAATATTCAGTTCTTCATACAAAGAACTCAACTAATATTTTAATACATCATTGATTATTATTGTACACAGAATGAGTTATTTTATTTTAGGTGAGCTTCACCATACTTTACACATATTACAGAGCTTCGACTTTTATAGACTGAGAAGTATATAGACAAACTGATGTGTTCTCGTTGTCTTTCAAACAAATAATACATAAATACCATAAAAATTTTTAGTTTCTTTGATTAAAGTTTCACTGATGAAGAATTAGTAATACATATATATTCATGAATATTTAGATTTATTGTCAAGCATTTAAAAAGGACTATGCAAATTCCTTTACAAGATTCAAAGGTGATTCGTTTTCTGCAGTATCTTGCGTGAGGTTGCTAGATCATGATGAAAAATATAAAACTCAACGTGTATTCGTAGATCAACAAGACTGTTACTTCTTTTCAATATGACTTCTTCTGTCAAATCTGTCTCATACAAATTTCGAGAATTCATTCTTAGTTAATTCTTCAATAGATTGCTATTGATAAATAATGAAGTAAAACTTCTAATTGGATTTATTTTCAACAAACTAAATGAAAATATAGATAAATATTTCTTTTTCTTCAAAATTTCTTCGATTTTTTCGTTGATTTTCAATAACAAAACTCGACTTTTGTTTTCTTTTTATTTCTCAATTGTTTATTTAATAATTCAAAAAGGTCTTTTCTTTTTTGCAAATTCAAAACTTCGTTCATAAGAATATTTCAAATTTTTGTATTCGATGATTCTTACAATCAGCAACATAAAGATTTCCCTCATCATCAAAAGATAAACCACAAGGACCATACAATTGGCTTGATTGACTTCCTTCACCGTTTCCACCAACAACAATTTCACCTTCTTTTTTTCCTTCACACCAACGCATTACTCGATGATTCCCAAAATCTGCCACATATATTTGACCTAAATCATCAACAACTACTCCTCCAGAGTGACACAATTGATTGAGATTTCTTCCTTCACCATTTCCTCCAGCCACAATTTTCCCTTTTTTTGCACCTTTTCTCCATTTCATCACACGATGATTGTTAAAATCTGATACATAAACAGCTTGATCTTTATCAACAAAAATAAAAGTAGGAAAATCAAGTTGATTGCGTTGATTTCCTTGCCCATTTCCACCTGCCACTACAATTGCTTCATTGTCTCCCATTTTCCATCGTATTACTTCATTTCTCTGTGAATCAGAAACATAAAGAAATTCATTTTTATTCATTGCCAAGCCCTGACAATTAATACTGTCAACGAGAACGTCTTGATTTTGATTCATCCATTGAATCACTCGTCTGTTTCCAAGATCAGCAATGACGATGGAATGATTTTGTTCATCAACAATTACATCTGTTGGTCGACCCAACTGATGCATTCGATTTCCTTGTTTATTTTCACCTGCAATAGTTTGTCCTTCATTTGCATTATATTTCCATTCAACAATACGATGGTTATCTCGATCAGCAATGAAAATATTTTTGTTTTTATCAATAAAGATCCCAGCAGGGTGATTAAGTTGATTTAATTGTTGTCCTTGTCCATTTCCAGCAGCCACAGTATTGGCAGTTTGTTTCCATTTGTTGAATTTTGGTTCTAGAAAATGATGCAAACAAATTAAGATTTCAAGAAAAAGAAATTTAAACAAATCGAAATGAAAGATGGGAAATAAATAATGAAAGAAAGATTTCTGAAATGGATCAGACAAATCCTAATAACCTAAAATCTAGTATAATTCATCCATTGTTTATCATAAAATATTAATGTATAGTTCTATTTTTGAATTTATCGATACATAATCATAATAAAATAAAGAAAGTTTTTAATGTATTCTTTTATAGATTCATTTGATTTAATTTTTATTAAAAAAGTGATCTCAATTACAGAAAATATCTTCCTTTACTATTGATATAAAGAAAATGAAACTAATTTTGTTAATTAACTAAATTAATAGTTACAAAGAAAATTATGGAAAGTTTCTTCTGAATAAAAATCTTTCTATAATATTACACGTTGAATAGATCTCTTCGATTTTCACTGCAGAAAAGTTATATTGTAAATAAATAAATGGAAACAACAATTTGTGAGATTGAATGAAATTCTATTTAATTCTAACATCATAAAATCAACTATCTCTCATTTATTCATAGTTTTTACAATCGAAAAGAATATTTCAATCATCATTGATTTATTCAATTGTTGAAAATAACTCTTAAATATTTATATAAAATAAAGAAAATTTGACTCCACTATTTTATTTTTTTCTAATACAAAATGCATCAATTAATAGATATTGACATTTTTTAACAATTAATATCAAATTTATGAAAGTTTTATTGATGAAGTTTACAAACTGAAAAAGTAAATTTTGATTTTATCAATCAATAATTTTTTGAATACCTGAAGAAAATGTTTTTCTAATATAATTTTATTTCAAATCCTATGATTCATTTTTTTTGCATATAAATAAATTCAATTTTCTATTTTTATTAATACTATTGTCATTGATTTAATCAATAAATAGATAATATTCTCAATTATTTTATCTTCTTCATCATCAATTTTCTTTGTATTATAGTTTTTCAACATAATTTTATAGAAAGTGAAAATTATCTTCTGAAAACTTACTTTTTGATGAAATAATTGAAATTTCATTAATAAATGATTGCGATTCTTGATGAATAGAAATATTTGATGAATTATTTAATTCTTCTGTAATTTTGTTTAATTGATTTCTTAGATCGTTTAAATTAATTTCATTAAATTCATTTTCGGCATGAATTTGTTTTATTTGTTCACATAAATCATTAAATTTCTTTTCAATATCATTAACATATGTTTGTGATGATTTAACGAGGTTTTCTCTACAATCTTGTGCTTTTTGTTGAATTATTTCAATTGACTTACGTTCCCATTGATCAATTTGTTTTATTAATGAATGATTTTGTGGGTTTTGTTTTTGTTCATTGATTCTTTGTTTAAATTCATCATAATCATTAATAATATGGTTTAATTCTTCATTTAACATTTGTTGATGTTCTGTTAAATGTGTTAAACAAAATTCTTTTGAGCATCCTCTACAAGGATATGTTATTTTTTCTTTGTTACATGTAAAACAATGTGTTTTATTGTTTGCCACTGCCATCTCGTTGAATATAAATTTATAGAAGAAATCTAAAAAGAATTTTATTGTAACAAAATCTTAGTGATAAAACTGATGTGGTATCTAAAATGGTTGGATAAAAAATTGAGAATAGATTGAGAGTATGTTTGTTAGTGAGTTCTCAAATAATCCTTAGCCACACTCATAAAAGCTTATTAGAATTGACTTAATCTCCATGAGATTTACGCAAAACACACAGATGAATTTGAAAAGGTCCGAATCAGTCATGCTAGTACTCATATATTAGTATATCTTGCATATATATGGTACTTTCTTTTCATTCTAAAAATGCTTTATATCATCATTTAACTTCTGTAGAGTTTGCTCTTATATTGCAGAATCATCTAATCTATACGATACTTTGTTGAATTTGTCGTTGCTGGTTCACTCATAGTAGATTAAAACACCAGAAATATCTTACAAATAAGAAATGAAATGAGAATACTCTTTTCTTTCATACCTTTGAAAATATATCATCGAAGAAAACGTTTGATAAATACTCACTAAACACACCTAAATATGAAGAAAAGAAAAACAAACCAATATATATATACGATATTTTTTCTCCTCTTATCTTTTCTCTTGAAAATTACCTCCACAAGCCATTTTTTTTTATCTCGTCATCATTTGTGTAATGTAAAGTGACGTTATATGATGCTTTGACCTATCTGTTTTCTTTCTATTCCTATCAAAATTTCAACACAAGTGAAGAAAGAAAAAGAATATACAAACATTGAATCATTATTTTTTGCCGTTTTGATATAAACATTCGTAATATGAAAAAAACAGGTGATTAAGTTGAAAAATTCGAAATGAGAATGAATAAACAGAAAAATTCAACATATGATTAAGTCATATGACAAAAAAGAAATAGAAATAAATTGTCAATATGGGCATATAGTCGATTGTATAGAATATATGACGGTCTCTTTAAAATAGAAAGCATTATCAGTTAAATGGAAAGTATAAGAAAAAGGGAAACAGAGAAGAATTGAATTACGTTAACAATGTTATTTTTTTCTAAGGGTGAATAATTTCTTTTCGTCTATCAATACTTGCATTATTTTTCTTCCTATCTTTTTTTATGCATTCTGGTCATAGATTCTTCTTAAAGACAGCTTTTAGTGTTGTAAGATTCGATTACAAAATAATTATGCAAGGAAAAGAAATCGACAAATTCCAAACAGATAATAAAGTCCTTTTTTTCGGTAGGAAAGTTTTTTTTGATTCATTTGAAAATGTAAACCATCTGCAGTTCGTTGAGAGCTTTAGAATAGTGTATTCTGATTTTCGATGGCATCTAACCAATTCTAATGAGAGTAAAAGTTAGAACTATTTCTAAAGTATAGTCCAGTCTATATATCTTATGAACTATTTAATCGTTTGATTAGAATTAGCTCACTCAATGAAATTCTATGATTTGTGTCAAACTGGATATGCACAGTTTTTACGACAGTTGAGTGAGAAGATTGAACGTGAAAACATTGATTGTCTTACACTAAAGAAAAGATAGTTAGAAGTGTTTTACCTGTTGATTCACTTCATTCTAGAAATCATTTATGAAACTTATAATGAAACATATATGAGAGTTATATATAATTAGAACATAAATTTCAAATTATTCAGTTTGATAGAGACCTTGATGAGGATGTGGATGTTTGATTTATCTTTCGTTCATGGCATCATTCACCCTGAAGCTGTAGATACCAACGGTACTGAAATTGACTTTTTAAAGTAAAATTCAACGTTTGATTTTCTTACGAACCAACGGCAATCGATGCTTATCATGAAAAAGACGACATGGATAATATATGATCTAAATACTTATTGAAATTTCAACACATTATAATAATTTAATCTCTAATAGTCAATAAAATTTGGTAAATTTTTATTGTTTGATTTATATGAAAGTGATGAGAAATTATTTTAATTCTTCTTACAGTAGATCATATTTTCAATGAAAATATTTTTAATTTAATAGAATTAAATTCTAGTATTAATATTAGCAGAAAATTAATGTAAATAATAACCTTCTCTATTAAAAATAGTTATATTGAATAGCACTTTAATATTGATTATTGTTTAACAATCTTTATATGAACAAATCATTTCTCCTATTTCTTTATCAAATATTTTTTATATAATAATCAAGTGAAGTCAAAAGATATGAAATAAATAATTAAATATTCAATCTACAATTTTTATTTTAATAAATTTGCGTGATTATGTATTGTACGCGAGAATATCATGGAACCTAACAATACATTTAAACGTGAAAAAAATGAAAGTCACATCACATCAATTGACTATATTAGAAACAATAGACTGCACTACTTTCTTTCCATCGAGCATCTCTGCTAACCAATTACCGTGGCTATTCTTCTGCTTCACATAAGCATCGAGCGTTTGTCGACATCTTGCCCGAATACGTCGCAGTGCTTGCAGCTCCGTGATGGATAGTTGTGTGTGTAGTTGCTCGCATGCAGGAAACACGTGCTCGATAAAGCCATCTTGTAGACCAACGAGAATCGCTTCGTTGCGCTCAGGATGAGCCGATACACACAATAGTTGCGTGACGAATTCACGTACATGTTCGCTAGTATCTTTGAGTGCGACACCGGCAATCTCCACCACGCCGAGTATGGGACCATTGTTGGTCACCTCGTCCATACCAGTACACGTATCAGAATCCGGTAAGAAGCCATACAGTGCTCGAAGACATCGAATAGCCATCATACCGTAGGTGCTGGCGCATTTGGCAGGAAACGAAGGCAGGTATTCGAAGGGTACGGCCGATACTGATAGTAGAGATAAAATGGCATGATTCTTCTCTTGAAGAGATAACGGCGAGAAGAAATTTGTCGGCATCAGACGACTCGTGTACTGACGAGGTGCAGACGGGCAAGCAAGAATGTCAGACCATTCGCACGTGACACCAATAACTGGAACCTTTGTCTCGACACCTGTAAATGCTTCGTAGGATTGAGTTCTCTTGATCGGGAGATTGTGTTGGTTTAAATCGCAAATCCATGCTTCGAGAACGGCGACTTCTTGCGACGTGAACGCTCCAAACATTCGTCCACCCCACTTCATCTCGCGAATCAGTTTACTTTTTTCAGGTTCACCGCGAACAACCCAACGACTATCTGCAAGTGCACGTAAGAAGGCTAGTGAGTGAGTAGGATAAAGGATCGGATCGAGCCAGTCATCCAGCTTCTTTCCCATTTGACCACCAATCTTTGCAGGACAAGATGCATGCATCGGCTGAGCTGCAATAGTCTTCTCACCGAATATTTTATCCAGCGCTGCATCAAGATCAGATCGAGGTGACGGCGTCGTGGGAAGTTCAGATGCCAAAATGAAACCTGCCTGAATACGTTTCCAGGCCGCGTCTCGCTCGGCGACAGGCAGTGAAGCCATGTAACCGACAACAGCGTTGACACCCATTGCTGCGTGACCCGAATGGTTGTTGTCGATCGAAACATGCAAAACGAAATAGTACGGATCGATTTTCAGTTCGCGCAGTTCGTGAATAGTAATGAGTATATGCACTGGTAGGCTTTCGTAAGACATGTTGAAGCCGAGAATTTCAGGAAGAAACGATTCGGGGAAAAGGGAGATGCACAGCTGAGCGATGGCTGCCGTCCAAACGCGACTTTCGTTGTTCAAGTTTCGTAACGAGGAGATGAATTCTTTGGAATCTCCATTACCAATATCATCGACGTCAATGGACTGTAATAGTTGCTGGTAGACCCAAACGTGATTTTTCTGCAGATCACCATCGCCGAACTCTTCGCTGAGAATTTGCCATAACGTCTTGGTATACGAACGATGTGCGAGGCTTGTTGTCACTCGATGTACACCACCGAGCCAAGCACCATCAACGTACTTGACAGGCGCGGCACTGCGGAGCCAATATTTGGCATGCTCTAGATCAGAGAGCAATTCACGGGTACCTCCGGCTTTTCGACGTTTCAAGTAAGCCTTGAAGCGTGTGCCGACGTCGGTATATTCTGCATCGAGAAATTTAGTGAGCGCCTCGGGTGAAAATGTAGGCACCGCATTAAGAATGTTCTTTGAACACGATGCTCGTGCTCTGTCTATAGTAATGTCGAAGAGTGAGAGAAGGCGTTGATAGGCGACACGTAGAGCTTCCGGATAGTATTCGAGGTTTTGCAGTTGATAGTACAGTTGCTTATCGAGGCCGAGCGGAAGGATCGTGGTTGTAGAGTAGTCATCCGAAACTAAATTTTTCTAAAAGAAACAAACAACATTAGCGTGATTTTTAATGCAAATAGACGTTTACACGTTATGTCAGTGAAAAACGTACTTTTTGAGAGGCAAACTGCTGCTTGTTCACTTCATGTTTGCCAGTGCCATCAGATATTTTTCCATTTATTGTACGAGTGAGCCAATAGTAGATCGAGAGAAGAAGCTCGAGAAGGATCGACAATATAAGAAGCATATTGATTGTATATGTATTGACGACGATAATGATTCAGCAAAAGATTTTTAAAAGAAATGAATGAAAAGAGTATCTAAAAAGAACCAGGTTAGTTTTAGCTATATATTGATTTTTTTAAATGTATTTTATCGATTATTGAACTAAAAATAAATAACAAGAACAAACTTCTTTTGTTATTAATGTGTAAATATATATATTTATGATAAAATGAGGACAGTGTACGAAGGTTAAATACAACCATGTATTCATCGACAAGCGACGTAATGCTTACATTGTATTTTTATCCTCGTGTTTCTTGACGAGAAAGAAATAAGAATATCACATGCTATATGCACGTGACTTTTTGACCCTACCATTCGTATCATTATACTGCGTTGACGATGGACGAGAGAAGAAAAGAAAGAAAGAAAGAAACAAAGAGAGAAAGAGAAAAAGAAAAAGAAAGGATTAATTTCGTCTTCGAGGTCAGTTACATTTTACGTTCGTACTCTTTCACTTCAATATCAAACAGTATAGCTGAATGCCTTCGATGACGTATGATGATCAGTCCTTGCTTCACTTCGCACAAGCGGTCAAGTGTACCGGCTATCACTTTGTTACAGTGACACCAGCGGTAAGTTATTTTTATCGTTGATTGAACAGAATATTTGCATAGAATATTGTTTAGACGCACGCGCGTGTCAATGCTCAACCGGAAAATAGCTGGGCACACTCTTTAAGGGATGTGCTAGGATGGAGTCGGCCGTTTCGTTCCAGTCGATTCGCTGGTGAAGAGAATTTGCTCGATATGATGCACAAAGCACAGATACTTCGTCAAGTGAACGACAAAGACAGCTGGCAAAGCTTAGTACGAATATCCAGTCTCGACGGTGAATTATTTCTTCATTCCGCATATCCGACATTGGCCGACGAATCTGTCTTCTTCGGACCTGATACATATCGATTTGCGCGAGCAATTCGTGCTGCTGTGACTGCGCGTCAACCGTCTGTTTGCCGTGCCGTCGATATCGGCTGTGGAGCTGGGCCAGGTGCTGTGATGCTCGCCAAAGCCTACCCGAAGGCGGAAGTATTCGGAGTGGATATCAACCATGCTGCACTTCGTTTAACGGCGATCAATGCTCGACTTGCCAACGTCAACGTCATCGCTTGTCATAGTGATCTTCTGAAAAATATCCAAGGTGATTTCGATCTGATCGTTTCCAATCCGCCGTATCTAGTCGATCAATTCAAACGAAAGTATCGACATGGTGGCGGCTCGCTTGGATCGGAGTTGTCGGTTGCTATCGTTGATGCTTCCTGTGAACGACTCGCGCCCGGTGGAACGCTGATTCTCTACACCGGCTCGGCTATTATCAATGGTCAAGATCTGTTCTATGAAGAAATAAAAAAGAAATTGGCTCAATCCACTCTACTCTGGACATACGAAGAAGTGGATCCAGATGTGTTTGGGGAAGAACTCGAGACCGAATTCTATGCTCACGCCGATCGCATCGCGGCTGTCGTTCTCACCATATCGCGACTTTAATCTCTTATTCTTTGTTAATTATGTCTCATTTTTGTGATCCTATTAGCTTTGCTTGTTAACGCTGAAAACAATATCGGCGATTCAGAACAAAATTAGCACGAACTACCAAGAGGGTAGAGTCGTTCAAGAAACAGAGCAGTTTTATATCAACAATCCATCATTTAGGGATAGATTAACTGAAATAACTCGGTTCATAGCAGTGGCTTCGAGATCAGTGAAAAAGAGTACAGGTAGTGGAGAGCAGAGGTGGGATCGGTTCGTGTTTTTTAACAACCGAATCGAACCGAACCGAGCTTAAAAGAAGTGATGTTTATACATTCACCCGATTTATAAATAATACAGTATACACAAATTGCCCATCTATATGTTAATGCTCAGAAAAATAGAATAAAGGATGAGATCTCTTTGTACAAGATCTTTTCATATTACATAGAAAAGGTGCCGATAAGAGTGTAAGTGAGGATATGGCCGTGGGTTTTCAATTTATGCTTTGCACTCACACCAATAAAAAAACATATAAAGAGAAAATAAATTTATAGATAGGAATACTTTTATATAATTATCAACCTTCATTTTATTAGAGAGATACATTTCTTTCTATTCATATTTGATAATGAATGTTGTTTTATACTTTTCCATCACGTCAGGTAAAAGTAATTTATATACATTGTTTTGTTTAGTTGACTATGATATTGAATTAGTTATACAACAAAACTCAACTAATCAAATTAGAATGAATTCTCATTTTAAGAAAAATTATTGAAAACTCATATTCGTTTTAAATTATTCATATGTCAATTTAAACTATGAACACACCCTGAACAAGATCAACAAACTAGTTGTATCTATTAACTTTTCCACAGATCTCTATACCTATTTAAATATATATATAATCACAAGATATAAAATGAAATTAACCTGTAAATTTTTTATTTGTTTCACGATAAATAGATTAAATAATATGAGTAATATTATATCAGAATTTTTTTCATATGTAATAATATTAATTCTGAATCATCAATCAAAGAACATGAATATTCATCATTTAAACTTATATCTCATACAATTATCATTTCTTCATTTTCATGATTCAAAAGAAAACGATCTTCTACATGTTCAGATTTTATACAAACGGTACGTGAGTGTGCATGGATTGTTAGTTCGGATATTTATCTTTGAATGATTCACACCTAGTATTTTGGATGAAATTGCCTATTCTTAGACAATATCTCCTTTTCAGATGAATCCATTCGAAGCGAACTTAAATTTAGGGCCTATCTCAATACGTAGAGACCTATTGCAAATTCCTAACTGAATATCGATACGAGAAAATCGAGTCTACTGCTGACTTTACTTATGTTTTATGAATATATTTACAAAAACACAAGTCTCAAATCACAGAAATATTTTTCATTTTATTTTTGAGAACAAAAAAGATTTTTCCACAGCTGAGCGTATTGTTGTCAAATTAATCTAAAAATATTTAAGAAATAGATTTTAGAATTGAGTTCATAATACAGCTTAATTATTTTTATTCATTATTTGTCAACTTAAACTAACTGAAATTTGATAAAAAATATTTCAAATTATTTATTTGATCATTTTTTCAACTATTCTAATGAGACCTTTTTCTTAAGAAATTCTACTTTGAATTGTCAATATAGATTGAGAAGTAATAAAAACATCTTCAAATTGTTTTTGTTTTTATCTATTTTCAGTGAACAAACAAAAACAAAGACTTCATTCATCTGGAATTAATCAATCATTTGGTTTTTTTTGATGAAAAAGAAGAAAGTTCAATTCGAAAAAAGAGAAAACATTTTGAAGAAAGCTTCTTATTCAAAGATCAACAGAAAGAAAATGTTGCTTTTTTATTTAAAGGAATAGAATTAAATATTTATTTAAATTTCCAAAAAACATAATGAATCTTTTTCAAAGTTTTATTACTGTTTTATTTTGTTTGGGTTACTTGGTTTATTTTTTGTTCCAATTTTTTTTGTTTTCGCCTATATGAAGATCTTTTTAATATCTGTTTCGTTCACCAAAATCCATTTTGAATTCAATTTTTATTTTCGAGTTTTCATAGAAGATTCCTTTTCTTTTCATTCTTGAACAATTTTCAAATTTTATTAAATCAAAAAGCTAAAAACATTTGATTATTTTCATCAAATAAAAATATTCAATTAGAATTTTATCATACATAAAATCTTCTTCTCGAATAGTTTCTATTTAATTTGATTCAAAGTACAAAATATTTTCCTTTTTTATCTTTCACAAAATTCAACAAAAGATGAAGAATCTAATGTTTATTTATTGGAATTTTTAATCAAGATTATCAAATCAAATTAAATTTTAAAGAGAAAAATTCTAGAAAATTTTTCTTCAATCTTTTTTATCCAATAAAAAACTTTTTTTCTTTTTCTCAAAATCAAAATTTCATTCACAAAATTATTTCAAATTTTGCAATTCGATGATTATAATGATCAGCAACATAAAGATTTCCTTCATCATCAAAAGATAAATCGCCGAGATAATGCAACTGATTTGTTTGATTTCCTTGACCATTTCCACCGACAACAATTTCACCGTCTTCTTTTCCTTTACACCAACGCATTACTCGATTATTCCCATTATCTGCCACATATATCTGACCAAAATGATCAACAATTACTCCTTGAGGACAAGACAATTGATTAAGATTCTCTCCTTGACCATTTCCTCCAGCCACAATTTGCCCTTTTTTTGCACCTTTTCTCCATTTCATCACACGATGATTTGTATGATCTGATACATAAATAGATTGTTCTTCATCAACAAAAATGAAACTAGGATAATTAAATTGATTGAGTTGATCTCCTTCTCCATTTCCACCGGCCACTACAATTCCTTCATTGCTATATTCTCCCATTTTCCATCGTCTCACTTCATTCCTCCACGAAACAGAGACATAAAGAAATCCATGCTTATCAATTGCTAATCCATAACAGTCAATATCCTTAATGAGAATGTGTTGATTTTGATTCATCCATCGAATCACTCGTCTATTCACAAAATCAGCAATGATGATCGAATGATTTTGTTGATCAACTATCACATCTATTGGTAGATCCAATTGATCCATTCGATTTCCTTGTTGATTTCCACCTGCAAGGATTTGTCCTTCTTTTGCATTATATTTCCATTCAACAATACGATGATTACTAAAATCAGCAATGAAAATATTTTTCTTTTTATCGATAAAGATGCCAAATGGGTGGTTGAGTTGATTTAGTTCTTGTCCTTTTCCATATCCACCAGCTACAGTGATGGCATTTTGTTTCCATTTGTTGAATTTTGATACTAGAAAATAATGAAAACAAAATAGGGTGGATGTGGGTGAGTGATTCTTCTGATATACGCACACAGAAAAGTTCTCAAAAATAGAACACAGTTGTTTTATGATGAAAATGATACTACCAGATACTGAGTAATTTTATTCTATTTTGAGAGTTACTTCTCGGTGTTGAGTACTACTATTTTGTTTTGGAAATATCACTTCCCATTCCATAACAGATTTGTTCTGTATTTAATTATTAATTTGTTTCGGACGGTCATATAATTTCAAATATCATCAGGTAAAATATGAATGTGTAAGTAAACTACGAATTTAGAATCTATGTGTGGAGCTTATTTTGTGAACCCAAGAAATATATCAACTCTTATTTTTTCTTTTATAACAAAACTTTACCATTCTTTGTTGTTGTATGGAAATTTGTCGACGTTATAAGCATTGTTGTTTCTGCTATCGATATTGTAGTTATTGCGGTTTTTGTTGTCGGCGTTGTTTCTGTTGTCAATGTCGTAAACATTGTTGTTTTTGTTATCGACGTTGTAAGCATTGCTATTTCTGTTGACGACGTTGTACGCATTTTTATTGTTGTTGTCGACGTTGTGAGAATTGTTGTTCCTGTTGTCGATGCATCAGTTGTAGCTGTAGTTGTATTAACCGTTGTTTCGGCTTTTTAAATGAAAATAAACCATGTTGTAATACTAATAATAGTTATTAGGATAAGAATAACAGCGGCAATTGAAAAACAAAAAACAATTTTTCTATGAGATAAAGATCTAAAATGATAGATATATTTCGAATAATTAAATTAAATACTTACGATCCTGTTTGTGGACGAGTAGATTGTTTAATATTATTTTTATTCTCAGATTCAAACTAAATATTAGAAAAAAAATTATTCATTTAGAATTCTTGGAAAAGTGTTGATTGTTCTTGTAACTAATCATCGAATCTATTCAATTTGTTAATCTTTTCTTGAATAACAATAAAGAAAAATAAATCTCTTTCAGAAATATTTTATTTTGAGCATGAATATTTCATCTATTTTTAAAATTTATTTTTTGTCGAATAAAGATAAGAATATGTTTAACAGTTTTTTTAATTCTGTGTAAAAATTCTCAGAAAAAGCAATGAGAGATTTGATCTTGAATATATATATTTATGTTTCTTTAAATAAAAACTCAACTTGAATCAATCGTTTCTATGTAGAATATTTTAGTTTGAGATGATATTAAAAATAATGCAACGATTTATGATGATTTTTTTTTCTTATCGATGAGAATAAATTTATTGAAGAAACGATTTGTTAGTAAAAAGTATTAGTGAACGTGAAATGTATTGACATTATTTAAAGTTTGTTTTATACGTAAAGAAAGAATATCTAATATTTATTTCTGTTTATTGAGATAAGATTTCTTCCGTTGTTTTTAACGGAAAAACACTCAAAAAGCTCTTCTTACATATTCTGCACGTCTGTCTTTCATACAATGCAAATAGTTCTTTTAGATCTATCTTTCTAAAATAGTTATTCCATTTCGTGACTTTTTTTGACAAACTCATACATATAAACATCTACTTTGTTAGCTAAAACTCAAATAAAACAGAACTAGATGTGCTGGTTTAACATTATTATTAAACTAATTTTAGTACTAAACCAGTACCTCCAAAAACAATATCACTTAATACTTTGTGTTCTGGTGATGCATCATATGCAGTCGCTCGTTTTTCAGCCAACTCTATATCTTCTTCTTTGTTTTTATTAATAAGAAGTTTTTTATATTCCATGTTTTGGTACTTATGTTTAGATAACTTCTCAAGTGTTGGCTGTGATGATACTGTAGTTGTTACTTTTTTTCGTGGTGACGTTGATTGTGGTTCTAAAAAGATGAAATCAATTAAGAACAAATATTAGAAGTGCACTACTGACGAAAAAATCGTAATTATGCTATAGAAATTGTGTGATGAAATTGTCTTTATCTGAATTTGTGAAAAGAAAGCATTTTGAAGTTATCACTATAAGATCCATTTGACTAAGGAATTCTTTCCATCTAAGTCACAAATATGAATATACGCTTTTAAAAAATGTTTCATTTGGCACACTCAAAATTAAGAGTACCATTGATTGTAACCGTAAGTGCACTTAGAATTGTGAAGTCACTTAGAGCATGACATTTCTTGTGCAAAGAAAATAAGTTTTAGATAAGTAAATTCTTAATTGGAAAATATGTTTTCTTTTAAAACTAAATGTGGATATGACTGTTGGAAAAATACGCATAATCGCATCTATCCACATCCACCCTCAATTGCTGGGCCTATAAGAGATTGTCATACTTAATTGTCCTTTGACCAGTTTATCTAGGTATGAATGGAATCTTGATTTAGCAAAGAGCTCAAAGTCTATAGAATATTTTATCAATAAGTTCTTTGTAGGATAATTGGTAGTCATAATCTAAATAAAATCGGGTAATAAAATTTATATGATTCTCTCAAACACGATTCATATCTTCTTCTTTTTTTGCGGATTTTCAATATTTTAAAACTTCTCCTCTGACACTTATAAAATAATTTTCATACCTTTAATTGTGTATTAGTATGTCGTCTTTGTTTTGAAAAAAAATGTAAAGCTAAACGGGAACCATCTTTTTATTTTAACTTCGAAATTGGTATGTCTTATTTTTTTCTTACTTTATCACAGTTATCTATTACATTTCATTTATAACAAAAAAGAAGAAGAAGACCTTTTGAAAATAGCTACGATGGATTACAATAAAACAATTTAAAAAGTTATCTTTTAACATGTAATATGATACTGACGATGAAATGAGAAAAAACAAAACTCAACAAGAATTCATCGGAATCTATCCTTATTTAAGGTAAACTGAACATACATGTAACACTTGTTACATGGTGTATAGTCGATTTTAACATATTCTAATTGTACTATGTAACAAAAAATAATAAGAAACTGGAAAAAACATAGTTATCAGCACTCTTCGTGTTGATGTACTGATTCATTAATATGATTCTTATTATAACAACACATGGAACAATATGTACTATTATGCTAACATCTAGTTTTGGCTACTTCCAACTTATTTCAACATCATACCATCTTGAGTGTGGGTATGAATTAAAAGAAGATGAATACACTCACACCCACACATTCAAGATGTATATTTGATTTTACGATCAAATGCCAATATAGATTTTAAACAAAAATAAATAACAAGGAAAGTCATTTAATCTTTCTTGTTTATTACCGAGAATACAACGTTCATGTCTTTTATGTACCATTTTATATCGATAAAACAGTTTTAACGAAAACGTTGCTTACAATTGTTATCTCGATTTTGTCATTTCTAGTTGATGTCATTTTTTTTCTTCCGACAAGTAATTACAACATCATGTAAAATCTATGACACAATTAAAACAAATATTCACTCATTTGATGATAAGAGAGAACAGTATATATATATCCAACATATAAGAATACGGAACACACCTTTCTTCAACAATCCATAATGGAAAATCAAACAGTCACCAATTTCCAGACATTACCGGTAGAACTTGTCTACCGAATTCTGGACCAACAATCGGATCTTACGATCATATGTTCCATGAGAAACGTATGTCAACGATTCAGTGCCATCGTAGACAGTTATCACCGATATCAGGTCAACCTTTTTCTATCATGATCGCCTAATTTTCATCCATTAATTCTCGAATTATTTTTCATTCCCACAATCTCTATGCAAGCAGAATCACTTCAACAAAATAAACGTGACCGTTTTCCACAAAAACTCACTTTTTATATTATGACAATATCAAAAAGAGTGTCCTGATAATTAGAAAAATCAGTTCCTTTTTCTTTTTATTCAATTTCATGTAAATAATCCACGTTTCAAACTAAGTATGATGTCATAAACATATAGTGTTTAGATAAGGACAACAAAAAGAGATAAAACATTATTATTTGCGTTTTACCTATATGTAAGCACTTTTTTTTATATACCATTTTGATAATAAAAATCGGCTTTTGACAGAAATTAACCTTCTATACACTAGTTTCTTTTATTATAAATAACCTCTTTGATACTTCCTTGAGAAATACTTTCGACAAACACTCCTATCAGAGCATGTGCGACTGAAAGTGCCGGTGGTTGTGGATGCATAGAAAATTGACTCACAGCAACATTCACATTCTCATTCAATCACAACACTCAAACTAATACTATCAAGATGGAATATTCCTTCGAGGAATACTACTTCTAAAGTCAATTTTTTACCAAAGAAAGTTACACCGTGCCGGATTTCATGTAAAGCACAGTCTATTCAGAGCAGAATTTTGAGAATAAGCCGTTAACGCTATTCTCTTGTGTGACATTTTAGCATTTATTCACCTTCTTCTCATAATCAACTTAACATTACAGAATAAATCATCTGACTTATTTTTTACTTTTGATAAATCAACGTAGCCTCATGGACACAACCGTATAGTTACATCGAAAACAACTATCGAAATCATTACATATTCTTACTTATATAAATCATACACATCAAAAAGACTAAGTACGATAACTTAAATAGAGTACTTATGTAAAACACATATCGAGTCTAAACAACAAATGTAAAGAAAACTATCCACTAACGACTGATAAGGAGCTATCTTTCGTCATATCTACAGAATACTTACAAGCGCTGCACCATACTTAACTATGCTCCAAACCATTTACTGCAATACCTTGCCATTTGAATACATAATACTATTCTTCGCAATTGTTTTTCACAAGAGTAGCTTAAACACTACTTTTCATTAACTGAAGTATTTTTCCTTCTTTCCCGAACATTCATGAACTGAAGTGACACATAGATAAAAACTTTCTACTCCTAATTCAGCCTTAGTAGCTTATATTTAGTCTAAATGTTTGACAAAACACGATTACACACTGTAGAGCAAAGAAAATCGTATAAACGTTCATACTTGTATCTATACGACCACGAAGCCCATCACAACAGCATTACTTTCACTGTTCTAATTACAAGCAATACTGAATAGCTATTCTGTATCTTCATTGGTACCGTGTCTTTACCTCCACTTTTTCATCTAGACACTCACCGCACTGACACTCCAACGTATTGAAATCGGTGATAAAGGAGTGGAATATCTTGCCAATGCTCTAGCAATCAACAAAGTAACAACAACACTTGTCCTTCTTTCTATTCACTTCACTTCATCATCCACACACTTTTCACACAGACACTTACTACACTAGATCTCGGTTGGAATAAAATTGGTGCTCAAGGAGCACAATATTTTGCCAATTATCTACAAATCAACAAGGTACTAGTAATACTTGCTCTAGTTTCTCTTCATTCCACTTCATCATTCACACACTTTTCAAACAGACACTCACCACACTAGAGCTCGATTGGAATAAAATCGGTGATCAAGGAGCAGAATATCTTGCCAATGCTCTAGAAATCAACAAGGTAACAGCAACACTTATTCTTCTTCCTCTTCATTCCACTTCATCATTCACACACTTTCCACACAGACACTCACCACACTCAACCTCAAACAGAATGAAATCGGGGATCATGGAGCACAGTATCTTGCCAATGGTCTAGAAATCAACGAAGTAACGATAATACTTATCCTTCTTCCTCTTCACTTCACTTCACTTCATCATTCACACAGACACTCACTACACTGAATCTTTATAACAATGAAATCGGTGATCAAGGAGCACAATATCTTGCCAAGGCTCTACACATCTACAAAGTAACAAAAAGACTTGTTCTTCCTTTTCCTCTTCACTTCATCGTTCACACACTTTTCACACAGACACTCACCACACTCAACATCGGAGGCAATAAAATCGGTGATCAAGGAACACAATATTTTGCTAATTCTCTACAAATAAACAAAGTAACAACAATAATTCTTCCTTTTCGTCTTCACTTTATTTCATCTTTCACACTACTTTTCACACAGACACTCAGCACACTTATCCTTAATAACAATAAAATCGGTGCTAAAGAAGCACAAGATCTTGCTAATGCTTTGAAAATCAATGAAGTAACAATAATACTTGTTCTTCTTCCTCTTCACTTCACTTCATCATTCATATAGACACTCACATGGCTCAGCCTTTATGACAATCATATCGATCGTGATACAAAGACACGACTTGAGAAAATGTGCCAAAAAAATAATGGGCTGAAAATAAATCATTGATGAAAATCAGTACCACCGGTTGTAATTGTAACCACAAACAAGAATGCTTTTACTTTTAATGTCTATAAGATTTTTTATTGATTCAACAAATATATCTGATATCTTCGAGCAATAGGAGTTATTTTTCTTGTATCCATAGTTAGTAGAGACTACAGAGCTGTGGCGATTGTGGGTGTGGATGAGACTGAGTGTGGTGTGTGGGTATGAGTTTTATATCTATCGCGCATTCACGCCCACACATACACTTATCTAGACCAACACTTACACCCACCCAAGATGATGTTGCTGAATTGACGACGAATCGGCTAGTGCACCAAATGCTAATGTTATACCAAGGAGTGGAGGAGAAGATATGATGGAGGGAGATGTCTTCTATTGAAAAATCGGTGGCTATATATACTATACATGAAAATGATGAAAGATCTACAACATCAAGAGAAAACACAGAAAAAATGATGAAATAACAAGATGATGAAGATGTCACCAAATGATGACGTCATATGATGATGTACGAGGATGATGCAATGAGATCAAGAAAAGAAGAAATGGAGAAAGATCACGAGAGTTAACTATGATCATTCCGTGACATCATTCTTTTTCGTTTTTTTTCTTCCAACAAGTAATTATAACATCATGTGAAATCTATGACACAGAACAAATATACACTCATTTAATAATAAGGTAAAGAACAGTATATATATAACCAACATAGAAGGCTACGTAGTACACCTTTCTGCAACAGCCTACAATGGCAAATCAAACAGTCACCAATTTCCTTACAATACCGGTAGAAAT